>JAVKPL010010713.1:0-44610 GCA_032173675.1 Gastrolobium villosum
GCCAGGTATCCTGTTTGGAAAGGTGTACTGAGCTACCCTACAGAATGGTGCATAGATGGAGGAGAGTTGGCTTGGTTTTTCACCAAAACCTAAGGTGAGGAACATGTCATATTTATGCGCACCCTTCGGAGAGGAGGGGGGAATTCAATCATTCAAAATGAAAACAAACTTTCAAATTTCTTTGAAAGTTGCGCATGAAACAGTGTGATAAGGTGGAGCTGTTGCAAAACTAACTTTGCCAACAACCTCCAATCTTATCCACATGAATTTAAATTCAAATTAATTTAAACTTAAATTCATAAACTATCATATAGTATATAGTTCTCATGCGCATAATTCAGCCCTAGAAAGGGTCCAAATACATTGAGTAGTTGCATTCAAAATTTGAATCAACTCACCCACTGATTCCCTCAACCACCAAATCTGAATGGAGGTTTGTTTTAAGTGATAAGATAACACTATTATCACCTAAAAGTTGCGCACCAAACAGCCTAGGGAGAGCCTCCAAAGATGCTTCTTCATCCAAGGAATATGCTCCAATAAGATCCTGTCTTATCCTTTTGTTATGAAACAACTTTTCAAAACCAATTCAAATTCGAATTCAAACACTTGAATTCAAACGTTCAAACATTCAAATTCAAAATTCAAAATTCAAAATTTCAAATTTCAAATTCAAAATTCGAATTTCAAAATTCAAATTCAAATTCAAATTTCAAAATTCAAATTTCAAATTTCAAATTTCAAATTCAAAATTCGAATTTCGAAATTCATATTCTAAATTCAAATTTCAAAATTCAAATTTCAAATTCAAAATTCGAAATTCAAATATTTGATTATTAATTTAACTAATTAAATTAATTAGTAATGGCTTGGACTATCCAAGCCCATTACTAAACTCCATGCACCACCCACCCATTTAGGTGGGCTTCCAAACAGCTTCTTGGGCTAATAACATTATTAGGCCCAATACCTTTAAAGCTAGTCCATCATGACTACAAGGTGTTAGTGTGTGACCCATTAGGTCCAACTTAGCTACTGACATAACTGGGCTTGGGCCCAACAAGCCCACAACCCAATTAATGACAACACAGAGCACTAGCAATGCTTTGTTGCCCCAGAACTAGTCAGATTAATGACTTGATCAACCTATTGCACATATTTGGTTACCGTATGTATTTCCCTTCGTCTCGGTTATCTTCCCATTAACCTAGGGTAAGGAAATGTATCAACCCCTGCGGTTTAGGGTAAGCTTTATTCGAAATAGGGAATCTTCAATTTACTGACTCTAAAGGCAGATCATCTCATGATCTCTTTTACTATGCATAGATTCCCGAGTCCCTGTAAATGTCATCCCGATTTCTCCGGTTTACAGATAACCTAATCTCTCACAGAGATTTGACGAATTCCTTCAGCTTATTACCCTAGCCCTGTGCCCTTTAAGGACACGCCCAACAGTATACCTATGAGTCTCCATGTTTCAGGCAGACGAGGTATACAATCAAAACATGCCTTCAAGAACACAGTCTAGGTAATAACTTCTGGTCTAAGGAAAGACACACCCAAACATAAAGAGATTACTCTAATGACACTATCTGTGAGATTTCCTCATAGAGTCTCTTTTGGGTCTGTTCAGTGCGAGCTATACTCTTATAGGTCCACCCACAACTTTAACTAAGATATCTCCATATCTGCAGCTCATGAGGTCTTTACCTTGTATCCATATACAATATACGTATTAAGTAGATAATGTTAGAACATATAATTAGGGTGTCTTAGCATATGGGTGTCCTAGAGACAATCTTTTGATTAAATAAAGGACACTAGATGTAGAACTTTATTTGTCGCAAATAAATGTAAGCACTATTTATTCAGTTTCATATTGTGTCTCGATATTACTGTTAATATTATATGAATGAACTGGATAAACCCCTTGGAATAGAACAGGTATCTCTTGAGTATCTGTGATGAGATCACGATCATGAGGATTCAAGGATATTGCATGTCTATTCCTAATTATATGTTCCTAGTCTAGAGACACTGAGTTTGGGGATCAGTGATCTCGAGTAAAGACTAGTACGACTTATCTACTTGTATATGGATACAAGGTAAAGACCTCATGAGCTGCAGATATGGAGATATCTTAGCTAAAGTCGTGGGTGGACCTATAAGAGTATAGCTCGCACTGAACAGACCCAAAAAGAGACTCTATGAGGAAATCTCACAGATAGTGTCATTAGAGTAATCTCTTTATGTTTGGGTGTGTCTTTCCTTAGACCAAAAGTTATTACCTAGACTGTGTTCTTGAAGGCATGTTTTGATTGTATACCTCGTCTGCCTGAAACATGGAGACTCATAGGTATACTGTTGGGCGTGTCCTTAAAGGGCACAGGGCTAGGGTAATAAGCTGAAGGAATTCGTCAAATCTCTGTGAGAGATTAGGTTATCTGTAAACCGGAGAAATCGGGATGACATTTACAGGGACTCGGGAATCTATGCATAGTAAAAGAGATCATGAGATGATCTGCCTTTAGAGTCAGTAAATTGAAGATTCCCTATTTCGAATAAAGCTTACCCAAAACCGCAGGGGTTGATACATTTCCTTACCCTAGGTTAATGGGAAGATAACCGAGACGAAGGGAAATACATACGGTAACCAAATATGTGCAATAGGATGATCAAGTCATTAATCTGACTAGTTCTGGGGCAACAAAGCATTGCTAGTGCTCTGTGTTGTCATTAATTGGGTTGTGGGCTTGTTGGGCCCAAGCCCAGTTATGTCAGTAGCTAAGTTGGACCTAATGGGTCACACACTAACACCTTGTAGTTATGATGGACTAGCTTTAAAGGTATTGGGCCTAATAATGTTATTAGCCCAAGAAGTTGTTTGCAAGCCCACCTAAATGGGTGGGTGGTGCATGGAGTTTAGTAATGGGCTTGGATAGTCCAAGCCATTACTAATTAATTTAATTAGTTAAATTAATAATCAAATATTTGAATTTCGAATTTTGAATTTGAAATTTGAATTTTGAAATTTGAATTTAGAATTTGAATTTCGAAATTCGAATTTTGAATTTGAAATTTGAAATTTGAAATTTGAATTTTAAAATTTGAATTTGAATTTGAATTTTGAAATTCGAATTTTGAATTTGAAATTTGAAATTTTGAATTTTGAATTTTGAATTTGAATGTTTGAACGTTTGAATTCAAGTGTTTGAATTCGAATTTGAATTGGTTTTGAAAAGTTGTTTCATAACAAAAGGATAAGACAGGATCTTATTGGAGCATATTCCTTGGATGAAGAAGCATCTTTGGAGGCTCTCCCTAGGCTGTTTGGTGCATCACTTTTAAGTGATAAGAGTGTTATCTTATCACTTAAAACAAACCTCCATTCAGATTTGGTGGTTGAGGGAATCAGTGGGTAAGTTGATTCAAATTTTGAATGCAACTGCTCAATGTATTTGGACCCTTTATAGGGCTGAATTATGCGCATGAAAACTATATACTATATGATAGTTTATGAATTTAAGTTTAAATTAATTTGAATTTAAATTCATGTGGATAAGATTGGAGGTTGTTGGCAAAGTTTGTTTTGCAACAGCTCCACCTTATCACACTGTTTCATGCATAACTTTCAAAGAAATTTGAAAGTTTGTTTTTCATTTTGAATGAATGAATTCCCTCCTCCTCTCCAAAGGGTGCGCATAAATAGACATGTTCCTCACCTTAGGTTTCATTGGAAAACCAAGCCAACTCTCCTCCTCTATGCACCATTCTGTAGGGTAGCTCAGTACACCTTTCCAAACAGGATACCTAGCCTCCACCCTCACCACTTGTGCGCATAGCAAGCCTCATTGTGGTGTTCATCTGGTGGCTTTCAAGAAAGAGTTCTTGCATCATAGACGAACGGTGGTGTGGATCACCATTAGAGGGTTTGAACCCTTCAAGCCTGACATCTCATCTCCCTGACTGAT
Source organism: Gastrolobium villosum (assembly GCA_032173675.1). NCBI lineage: Eukaryota > Viridiplantae > Streptophyta > Magnoliopsida > Fabales > Fabaceae > Gastrolobium > Gastrolobium villosum. The sequence goes on from JAVKPL010010713.1 coordinate 3,972, forward strand.
CAGGCCAAAACAAGGTAACATCATGCTGTCTTAAAGCATGAATCTATGAGTGCATGTATGTTCCGCAGTAAAATTTTTGTTTTACACCTTACATGCATCGGCCTTCAAAGGCCAGTTTACTTTCAAGTGGTATCAGAGCCTGGTTGCTTTACCATCGACGGGTGATGGTACCTTGTTTGTGAGAAGAGTCTTTCACAGTCAAAAATCTTTAAAGGGTTAAAGTTTAAATCCTGCATGTGGATTTTGAATCACAAATCCTTTAAAGTGTTAAATTTTTTTATATGAAAATAAAAATTTGATTATGTGTTCATAAAACATTATGCATATCATGGTTTAGTTTCTTTTCTTTATGAAAGTTCAGGAAGGAACATTCAACTCAAAAGAAGCAAAATTCATTTGGGCCATGTGCAGGTGGGTAATCTAAAAGTAAGTACCTTGAATGATTTCTTATTTTTCTCCATGAATTGTGTAATCTTTTTCTCCATGAAAACACTGGTTCTCATTGGGAAGGGAAGAGTCTTGAATGGTTTTATTTAGATTTTTTCTCCATCATGTTTATATGCAAATTTTTGACACAATAGTTATCATTGGAGAGTTACCTATATGATTCGGCCATGTCGGGATATATGGCTACATGCATGGTTTAATTTTGTTTTCTTTGAGAAAGAATTAACAAAATTTGAATTGAAATTGTTTTTAAATTCGGCCAATGACTTTTAAGAAAAAATCCCACTTTTGAACAAGATGAATAAATGTTAAATGTCAAAAGACATGTGAAAATGTTATGTGATAATATAATGTTTGTGTTTGCAAGTTTTCACAATTTCTTCAATACTTTAAAATTCAATAATGGCAATATATATTGATGAAATTTCCATTTCAATCACATTTTTTGCACACATTTAAATTTATTGTACATAAAACATTTAAAGTATATTTGAATTTAAATTTTGTAATTTTCATCAAAGTTTATGGAGTTTCTTTAATTATTTTAACACAATGTCTGGCGTTAGAACAAGCGGCCAAGCTTCTTTATAATATTACAATAATCCTATCTCAATATAAACTGTTTATATGTAATGTGATTAGAACGTCAAAGTATGCAATAAATGGGCAAAGGTCTCGCGTTTGTATGGAGAGATGAAACAAAGATGACAATGATAATGTATCTCACATGCAATGTTGATCTCATAAGTCTAGCCATGATAATGTTACAAAATGCAAAATAATCATACGTCCAAGCTCAGCCATTCCTGGGCCTATCAGCTCCAAGTGCTCTTCTTTAGAGCACCAACTGCCACTACCTGAAATATAGTCCCCAACAAATAATATATTAAGCAGGGTTCATCTGGAGATTACTCTTACCCCAATGCTACTTTTCAAAAACTCATATCAATACGTATGGTGCATTTAAAACGGGATAAAGGACTTAATTTGCGTAAAGTCATATGGGCACAATTACGCAATTGGCTAGAATAGTGATTTGCAAATACAGAAAAAAATTTCAGAGAACCAGAGTGGTCCAGATAGAGCTTCAGAAGATGGAATGGAGATGGAGAATCCAAACAGGGAAGATGCCTCTGAGCATAGGACACAAAGTAACCAGGTACTTTGCAAACCTGGGACCAATTTAGTTATTTAATGAATTGCCTTGTATGGAATGTTAGGGGTGCTGCAAAAAAGTCCTTTAAGACATCCCTAAGAAATTTCATCAAAAAGTATAGGATTGGCATGGTTGCCATCCTAGAGCCTAGGATCAGTGGTGTAGCAGCCCTGAAGAAAATAAAACAACTTGGTTTCAACCAGTATGTTCTAGTAGATGCTATTGGTTTTTCTGGTGGTATTTGGATTCTTTGGAAAGAAGAAAGGTTCAATATATCTGTCATAGAGAAATCTAATCAATTCATTCACTTGTCTTGTTCTGTTAATCATGGTCCTTCCTTTCATCTCACTGTGGTTTATGCCAATCCAAGAGAGGAAGTCCGTGATGAGCTTTGGACGGATCTGAGAAGAATCAGTGGTAGCATGACGGGACCCTGGGCTATGATGGGGGATTTCAATGAGATAGCTTCCTCAAAAGAGAAAAGAGGGGGAGCCCCTGTGAATATTGCTAGATGTCAGAAGTTTCCCTACTTGTTAAATGACTGCCATATGCTGGATCTGGGTTGTAGAGGCTCTAAATTCACTTGGAGGGGACCCAAATGGCTTCATCTTGATAGAGTCTTCAAGAGACTTGACAGAATTTGTTCAAATGCAGCTTGGAGAACCACTTTTGGAGATGCGGATGTTAGAGCTTTACCAAGACTAAACTCAGATCATAATCCTCTTCTTCTTTCTCTTTTCCCCAATGAGAACCAGTGGAAAGAGAGACCTTTCAGATTCCTGGTAGCTTGGCAGAGTCATAGCACTTTTGTTCACTTTCTCAAGTTTATCTGGAACCACCATACCAAGATTGTCACTTGCCTGGAAAACCTAATTGATCCGCTTAAATCTTGGAATAAAAGAGTTTTTGGTTGTATCCAAGTTAGGAAGGATTACCTTTTAAAAAGAATCCAAGAGACCCAGATTAACCACACCAACCAGCATGATATTGCCCAATCTGATCTTGATTTTGCTCTTCAGGATGAGTTGAATAGAGTTTTAGAACAAGAAGAAGCTCTTTGGTTTCAAAAGGCTAGATGCAAATGGATTGAGGATGGGGATCGTAACACAAGATTCTATCATACAACTACCATAATTAGAAGAGCCAGAAACAAAATTTTAGAGCTCAAGAATGATGAGGGTCATATGGTTAGAGAAGAAGACAGCCTGAACAAGATTATTCATGATTTCTTCACTAATCTTTTTACTGAAGAAGATCACTCCAGACCTTGGGAAGTCACCAATACTTGTTGGCCTGCATTAGAGGAGACTGAGTTGACAACCTTGAAGGATCCTATCTCGGAATTGAGTATCAAGGAAGCTTTCTTCTCCATGAATGCTCTCAAAGCTCCTGGTCCAGATGGCTTCCCAGCTTTTTTCTTCCAAAAAAACTGGGATATTATGAAAAAGCAAGTGGTTGATTGTGTGCATCAGATTTGGGAGAAGCCGGATGAGATGAAGGATCTAAATAAAACCTTTCTGGTTCTCATTCCAAAACTGGAAAAACCAGAAAAGATTAACCAATTTCGCCCGATTGCTTTGTGTTCTGTTCTTTATAAAGGTATCAGCAAGATTATAGTGAGCAAGCTGAAACCCCTTCTCAACAAATTGATTTCTCCTCAACAAGTCAGTTTCGTTCCTAAAAGACAAATCCAGGACAATATTATCATTGCTCAAGAGATGGTTCACTCTATGAATAGAATGAAGGGGAAAAGGGGATTCTTCACAATCAAAATCGACTTAGAGAAAGCCTATGATAGGATGTCTTGGAATTTTATATATAAAGTGTTGTCTGAGATAAACATCCCAGAATCTCTGGTGAATATCATAATGCAGTGCATCACTTCAGCTGAGCTTGAAATCCTCTGGAATGGTTCCAAGGCTGGTAGCATCCTTCCGAGTAGAGGTTTGAGGCAAGGAGATCCAATATCTCCCTACATTTTCGTGCTTTGTATGGAAAAACTGACACACTTGATTTCTGATGCAATTGCAAAGAAAGAGTGGAAGCCAATGGCAGCTGGTAGAGGTGGACCATCCATATCTCATCTCCTCTTCGCTGACGATTTAAGACAGCATGATGTTACCTTGTTTTGGCCTGATCAGTCAGAGAGATGAGATGTCAGGCTTGAAGGGTTCAAACCCTCTAGTGGTGATCCACACCACCGTTCGTCTATGATGCAAGAACTCTTTCTTGAAAGCCACCAGATGAACACCACAATGAGGCTTGCTATGCGCACAAGTGGTGAGGGTGGAGGCTAGGTATCCTGTTTGGAAAGGTGTACTGAGCTACCCTACAGAATGGTGCATAGAGGAGGAGAGTTGGCTTGGTTTTCCAATTAAACCTAAGGTGAGGAACATGTCTATTTATGCGCACCCTTTGGAGAGGAGGAGGGAATTCATTCATTCAAAATGAAAAACAAACTTTCAAATTTCTTTGAAAGTTATGCATGAAACAGTGTGATAAGGTGGAGCTGTTGCAAAACAAACTTTGCCAACAACCTCCAATCTTATCCACATAATTTAAATTCAAATTAATTTAAACTTAAATTCATAAACTATCATATAGTATATAGTTTTCATGCGCATAATTCAGCCCTATAAAGGGTCCAAATACATTGAGCAGTTGCATTCAAAATTTGAATCAACTTACCCACTGATTCCCTTAACCACCAAATCTGAATGGAGGTTTGTTTTAAGTGATAAGATAACACTCTTATCACTTAAAAGTGATGCACCAAACAGCCTAGGGAGAGCCTCCAAAGATGCTTCTTTTCATCCAAGGAATATGCTCCAATAAGATCCTGTCTTATCCTTTTGTTATGAAACAACTTTTCAAAACCAATTCAAATTCGAATTCAAACACTTGAATTCAAACGTTCAAACATTCAAATTCAAAATTCAAAATTCAAAATTTCAAATTTCAAATTCAAAATTCGAATTTCAAAATTCAAATTCAAATTCAAATTTTAAAATTCAAATTTCAAATTTCAAATTTCAAATTCAAAATTCGAATTTCGAAATTCAAATTCTAAATTCAAATTTCAAAATTCAAATTTCAAATTCAAAATTCGAAATTCAAATATTTGATTATTAATTTAACTAATTAAATTAATTAGTAATGGCTTGGACTATCCAAGCCCATTACTAAACTCCATGCACCACCCACCCATTTAGGTGGGCTTCCAAACAACTTCTTGGGCTAATAACATTATTAGGCCCAATACCTTTAAAGCTAGTCCATCATAACTACAAGGTGTTAGTGTGTGACCCATTAGGTCCAACTTAGCTACTGACATAACTGGGCTTGGGCCCAACAAGCCCACAACCCAATTAATGACAACACAGAGCACTAGCAATGCTTTGTTGCCCCAGAACTAGTCAGATTAATGACTTGATCATCCTATTGCACATATTTGGTTACCGTATGTATTTCCCTTCGTCTCGGTTATCTTCCCATTAACCTAGGGTAAGGAAATGTATCAACCCCTGCGGTTTTGGGTAAGCTTTATTCGAAATAGGGAATCTTCAATTTACTGACTCTAAAGGCAGATCATCTCATGATCTCTTTTACTATGCATAGATTCCCGAGTCCCTGTAAATGTCATCCCGATTTCTCCGGTTTACAGATAACCTAATCTCTCACAGAGATTTGACGAATTCCTTCAGCTTATTACCCTAGCCCTGTGCCCTTTAAGGACACGCCCAACAGTATACCTATGAGTCTCCATGTTTCAGGCAGACGAGGTATACAATCAAAACATGCCTTCAAGAACACAGTCTAGGTAATAACTTTTGGTCTAAGGAAAGACACACCCAAACATAAAGAGATTACTCTAATGACACTATCTGTGAGATTTCCTCATAGAGTCTCTTTTTGGGTCTATTCAGTGCGAGCTATACTCTTATAGGTCCACCCACGACTTTAGCTAAGATATCTCCATATCTGCAGCTCATGAGGTCTTTACCTTGTATCCATATACAAGTAGATAAGTCGTACTAGTCTTTACTCGAGATCACTGATCCCCAAACTCAGTGTCTCTAGACTAGGAACATATAATTAGGAATAGACATGCAATATCCTTGAATCCTCATGATCGTGATCTCATCACAGATACTCAATAGATACCTGTTCTATTCCAAGGGGTTTATCCAGTTCATTCATATAATATTAACAGTAATATCGAGACACAATATGAAACTGAATAAATAGTGCTTACATTTATTTGCGACAAATAAAGTTCTACATCTAGTGTCCTTTATTTAATCAAAAGATTGTCTCTAGGACACCCATATGCTAACATTATCTACTTGTATATGGATACAAGGTAAAGACCTCATGAGCTGCAGATATGGAGATATCTTAGTTAAAGTTGTGGGTGGACCTATAAGAGTATAGCTCGCACTGAACAGACCCAAAAGAGACTCTATGAGGAAATTTCACAGATAGTGTCATTAGAGTAATCTCTTTATGTTTGGGTGTGTCTTTCCTTAGACCAGAAGTTATTACCTAGATTGTGTTCTTGAAGGCATGTTTTGATTGTATACCTCGTCTGCCTGAAACATGGAGACTCATAGGTATACTGTTGGGCGTGTCCTTAAAGGGCACAGGGCTAGGGTAATAAGCTGAAGGAATTCGTCAAATCTCTGTGAGAGATTAGGTTATCTATAAACCGGAGAAATCGGGATGACATTTACAGGGACTCGGGAATCTATGCATAGTAAAAGAGATCATGAGATGATCTGCCTTTAGAGTCAGTAAATTGAAGATTCCCTATTTCGAATAAAGCTTACCCTAAACCGCAGGGGTTGATACATTTCCTTACCCTAGGTTAATGGGAAGATAACCGAGACGAAGGGAAATACATACGGTAACCAAATATGTGCAATAGGTTGATCAAGTCATTAATCTGACTAGTTCTGGGGCAATAAAGCATTGCTAGTGCTCTGTGTTGTCATTAATTGGGTTGTGGGCTTGTTGGGCCCAAGCCCAGTTATGTCAGTAGCTAAGTTGGACCTAATGGGTCACACACTAACACCTTGTAGTCATGATGGACTAGCTTTAAAGGTATTGGGCCTAATAATGTTATTAGCCCAAGAAGCTGTTTGGAAGCCCACCTAAATGGGTGGGTGGTGCATGGAGTTTAGTAATGGGCTTGGATAGTCCAAGCCATTACTAATTAATTTAATTAGTTAAATTAATAATCAAATATTTGAATTTCGAATTTTGAATTTGAAATTTGAATTTTGAAATTTGAATTTAGAATATGAATTTCGAAATTCGAATTTTGAATTTGAAATTTGAAATTTGAAATTTGAATTTTGAAATTTGAATTTGAATTTGAATTTTGAAATTCGAATTTTGAATTTGAGATTTGAAATTTTGAATTTTGAATTTTGAATTTGAATGTTTGAACGTTTGAATTCAAGTGTTTGAATTCGAATTTGAATTGGTTTTGAAAAGTTGTTTCATAACAAAAGGATAAGACAGGATCTTATTGGAGCATATTCCTTGGATGAAGAAGCATCTTTGGAGGCTCTCCCTAGGCTGTTTGGTGCGCAACTTTTAGGTGATAATAGTGTTATCTTATCACTTAAAAATAACCTCCATTCAGATTTGTTTGTTGAGGGAATCAGTGGTTGTGTTGATTCAAATTCTTAATGCAACTACTCAATGTATTTGGACCCTTTCTAGGGATGAATTATGCGCATGAGAACTATATACTATATGATAGTTTATGAATTTAAGTTTAAATTAATTTGAATTTAAATTCATGTGGATAAGATTGGAGGTTGTTGGCAAAGTTAGTTTTGCAACAGCTCCACCTTATCACATTTTTTCATGTGCAACTTTCAAAGAAATTTGAAAGTTTGTTTTCATTTTGAATGATTGAATTCCCTCCTCCTCTCCAAAGGGTGCGCATAAATATGACATGTTCCTCACCTTAGGTTTCAGTGAAAAACCTAGCCAACTCTCCTCCATCTATGCACCATTCTGTAGGGTAGCTCTGTACACCTTTCCAAACAGGATACCTGGCCTCCACCTTCACCACTTGTGCGCATAGCAAGCCTCATTGTGGTGTTCATCTGGTGGCTTTCAAGAAAGAGTTCTTGCATCATAGACGAACGGTGGTGTGGATCACCATTAGAGGGTTTGAACCCTTCAAGCCTGACATCTCATCTCCCTGACTGATCAGGCCAAAACAAGGTAACATCATGCTGTCTTAAAGCATGAACCTATGAGTGCATGTATGTTCCGCAGTAAAATTTTTGTTTTACACCTTACATGCATCGGCCTTCAAAGGCCAGTTTACTTTCAACGAGTACCTGGCCAAGTTTAATGAGATAGTCAAGTTTGCTCATTTCCGTATGGCGAGGCCGACTCCCATCTTTCTAGCTGCTAAGTTCCGGTGGGGACTTAATGAGGTCATTGCTGGACATCTTGCTGGCTCTGCTTCGAGAGACTTCGGGGCTTTGGTACAGCAGTGCCGTGACATTGAGGACTACTGCAGTGCGAGTCAGGCCAAGAAGGCCAAGATTGAGGTTCCACAGGGTACTGGTGGTTCCGCTTCCTGGAGAGACAGGAAGTTTGGATACAAGGGCAAGGGAAAACAGTTGGCGGCTAAGCAAGCGCCAAACCAGTTGAAGAAGACTTCTGCTCAGGGGAACACAGCGAGACCTCCTGCTCCCAGATGCTCGGGATGCAGGAAGTCACATTTTGGGCCGTGTGCTACAGGCCAGTTGATATGCTTCCAGTGTGGCAAGGAGGGCCACTACTCCAGAGATTGCCCGACGGTGAGAGCATCTGTAGTGCAGGCCGTTCCTTTGCATATGGTTCCTACAGGGGCACCAGCAGTGCCACCTACTACTGGGCGTGTGTACACCCTAGATCGTCACAAGTCGGACAGAGCTCCGAACCTGGTCAGAGGTACTGTTACCATTGGTGGTTCAGCTGTTGATGTGCTTTTTGATTCCGGGGCAACACATTCATTTGTTGCTACCCCTATTGCTGTGGGGCTTGAGTTGCCCAGTGATGTGCTTTCTCCACCGATGCGGGTGACCACCTCCACCGGAGAAAAATGTTTGACCTCCACTGTGCATCGCGATGTAGCGTTTTAGTGGGATGGCCGTGACTTCTCGGTAGATCTGATAGGATTGCCGATGGCCAACTTGGAGATTATTCTGGGCATGGATTGGCTGTCCAGAAATTGTGCATTGATTGATTGCTGTGCCAAGAGAGTGGTGATGTCTCCGGGTGGGTCCACAGCCAGTTCCTCACCGTTCATTTCAGTCCTGCAGGCGAGGAGGGCCTTGAGAGCAGGGGCATTTGGCTATGTTATGTTGTGAGGTTTGGTGAGTGGGACACAGAAGGATCTCACTGGCATTCCTGTGGTGAGAGGGAATTCCTCGAGGTGTTTCCCGAGGAGATTCCTGAGTTTCCACAGCAGAGGGAGATAGAGTTCTCCATTGATTTATTGCCTGGTGTGGGGCCTATTTCATTGGCTCCATACCGGATGTCGCCACCGGAGTTGGCAGAGCTGAAGAAGCATATTGAGGAGCTTTTAGCGAAAGATTTCATTCGGCCGAGTGTCTCTCCTTGGGGAGCACTAGTCATTTTTGTGAAAAAGAAAGATGGGACTATGCGATTGTGCACCGACTACAGACAGTTGAACAAGGTGACAATCAAGAACAAGTATCCCCTTCCACGCATTGATGATTTGCTGGATCAGCTCAGGGGTGTTTGCGTATATTCCAAGATTGATCTCTGGTCCGGTTACCATCAGATACGGGTAAAGCCGGAGGATGTCCCAAAGACATCATTTCGCTCGAGGTACGGGCATTATGAGTATTTGGTGATCCCGTTTGGACTCACCAATGCACCCGCAGTGTTCATGGACTACATGAACAGGATCTTCCAGCCGTACCTGGATCAGTTTGTGATCGTCTTCATTGACGACATCTTGATTTACTCTAAGACAGAGAAGGAGCATACTGAGCACTTGAAGATTGTTTTGCAAGTGTTAAAAGAGAAAAAGCTATATGCTAAGCCGTCAAAATGTGAGTTTTGGCTCAAGGCGGTGAAATTTCTGGGTCATGTGATTTCCGCTGATGGAGTTGTAGTTGATCCTAACAAGATTGAGGCCGTGATGGATTGGGAGCGGCCCAAGACGGTTACAGAAGTGATAAGCTTCTTGGGTTTGGCAGGGTACTACAGGAGGTTCATAGAGGGATTCTCCAAGATAGTGCTACCGATGACTCGCCTTACTAGAAAGGAGACTCCATTCGTGTGGACACATGAGTGTGAGGAGTGTTTCCAGGAGTTGAAGGAGAGACTGACTACCGCTCCTGTGTTAGTCCTTCCTGATCCTGCGGAGCAGTTTGAGCTTTATTGTGATGCCTCTGGTAAAGGACTAGGCTGTGTGTTGATGCAAAAAGGGAAAGCTGTTGCTTATGCTTCAAGACAGTTGAAACCTCATGAGGAGAACTACCCGAGTCACGACTTGGAGTTGGCAGCTATTGTTTTTGCTTTCACGATTTGGAGGCATTACCTGTTTGGCATGAAGTTTGCTGTATTCAGTGACCACAAGAGTCTGAAATATCTGTTTGACCAGAAGGAGTTGAACATGAGACAGTGGAGATGGATGGAGTTCTTGAAGGACTACGACTTTGAGTTGAGGTATCATCCTGGGAAGGCCAATGTGGTAGCCGATGCTTTGAGTCGGAAATCCGTGAGCTTATCCAGCTTAATGATGAGCGACTATGAGGTGATCGAAGAGTTTAGAGACTTGAGAGTGAACTCCTTGTTTGGGGGCGCACTACTTGAGTTGGAAACAACAAAAGTGATTAATAAGCTGATGGAAAAGATTAAAGAGGCGCAAGTGCAAAGAGAGTGCCTTGATTATGTGAAGAACCAGGATGTTGTGTCTTGGAACGAGGATGGTTTGCTGCTGTTTCAGAAGAGGGTTGTAACCCCTCGAGGGCCATTGACTGAGGAGGTTATGGCAGAGACTCATAAGGGCCATTTTACTATCCACCCTGGTGGGACAAAAATGTACCAGGACTTAAAAAGAAATTTTTGGTGGCCGGGCATGAAGAAGGACATAGCGGCCTACGAGGGGCTGTATGGTAGGAGGTGTAGGACTCCTACTTGCTGGTCTGAGGTTGGAGACAAAGCGCTATTTGGCTTGGACTTTGTCCAAGATACTACCCAGCAGATCCAGATGATCAGGGAAAAATTGAAGCAGGCGCAGAATCGCCAGAAGAGCTACTACGATGTCAAGCATCGTCCACTGGAGTTCAGTGAGGGTGAGCACGTGTTTGTGAGACTTTCACCTGTCACCGGTGTTGGACGGGCACTCGGAGTGAGGAAGTTGAGCCGACGGTTTATTGGGCCCTACCAGATCCTTGGTAGAGTAGGACGTGTTGCCTATCAACTTGCTTTACCTCCGAACTTAGCCAACATCCACGACGTGTTTCATGTGTCTCAGCTTCGGAGGTACATAGCAGATCCTTCGCACGTGGTGAAACCGGATGATGCGGAGGTTCGGGAGAACCTAAAGACTCCCGTCGGACCACTCAAGATTCTCGATAGAGGCGAGAAGCAGCTTAGCAGCAAGACTATTCCGATGGTCAAGGTGCAGTTGACTGGGCGTAGTCCCGAGGAGTGCACATGGGAGCGAGAGGATGAGCTTCTCCGGCAGTATCCCGACTTTCGAGACAGGTATGTTTCTGATTTTGAGGACAAAATCCTTAAAAAGGTGGGGTGAATGTAAGAACCCGCACCGCTAATTAAGGTTATTAATGAATTAATTATGATAATTAGGAAATAATTCTATAATTGACCCTAATAATTATTATTGGGCTTAAATAATTATAGAAAGTGAGTAAAAATGCTAAAAGTCACTTTTCGGAAGAAAAGTGCAGATACCGGTTCTGCTACCCAGTATAAATGCGTACCGGAAAAGTATCCTGGAAAATTATAACAAGTGCTTGATAATTACTAGAATATTATGTAGGACTTATAAAACGAGTTTCAAGTCAAAGTGATGAAATCTGATGCCAGAACTGATACTGGCTATGGAAAAGCGCGTACCGAAAAGGTGATCCGAAAAATAAAATAAAAGTATGATAAATCTAAGAAAAATGAGTAGGTTAAGATTCCAAAGTTTGGGATTAAAATATTCACTACAAGAAAACCAGTAATTTGGGGCGGTTGTTTTTGCATTCCGAGGCGGTTTGAACCGCCTCCAATATCCTGGAGAGGCGGTTACCCAACCGCCTCTGTTAACTCCGCCGCGATACAATCTGAGGCGGTTGACGTCAACCGCTGGAATATCCGACTGAATCTGAAATTCAAAGGCGGTTACTGTAACCGCGTGTGACACATAATCAGAGGCGGTTACTGTAACCGCGTGAAATAGTCATTCTGAGGCGGTTACGATAACCGCGTGGGATATTCATGCCGAGGCGGTTCTGTTAACCTCGTGAAACTCTAATTCTGAGACGGTTATATCAACCGCGTGAAATATTTATTCGGAGGCGGTTCTGCTAACCGCGTCAAATTCTATATCTGAGACGGTTATTGAGGCGGATGCAACAACCGCTCTCTACTGTTATACAGAGGCGGATACTATAACCACCTTTAAACTGCATACTGAGGTGGTTTTTGCAACCGCGTCCTTTTTTATATTAGAGTCGGGTTACTTAACCGCAGACATAATTTATATTGCGGCGGTTTGGGCTAACAGCCTCCAAAATAAGTTTTCACGCGGTTAATTAAATCGCCTTTAGTTGTATTTAGAGGCGGTTATAATGACAGATTCCAATTGTTATACTGGGGCGGTTTGAATCAAACCGCCCTGAAATTATATCCTGATGCGGTTTCGTGTGTGACCGTACGAAATAATTTTTTTAAAATTTTTTTTCATTTTATTTTCATTAAATTTTGTTATTTTTTTTATTACCCTACATTGTGTGCATTTTTCATTATTTTGTTTCTAATGATATTGTAACATTTAAATTGATGCATTTATAAGCATCTTTTGTTAATATACATTACAAAAAAAATTATACATTTGAACATTGAAATTATTTACACACAGACACTTAAATGTTTACATAAAAAAACATATAATAAATAATTCATGTTATAGTCATACACTATTTAATAATTCATTAAAAGTATCAAACTACCATTACCATGTCTCAAACCTTAAAACAAAACCACAATTGTTTCATCATAAAATAACCTCCTAAGTCTATTACAAAATTCAAAATAGTCTTCAAGGCTGAGGTGGTGGAGGTGGAACCAAAGGTGATGAATCAACATATGGAGTATGGCTAGCATGAGAAGATCTTCTAAGTCCTGGGGAACCCATATCTCCAACCTGATGATAGATTGAGCATACATTGTTATTATAGAGCAATAATGTGAATGCAATCATGTATAGTCTTCTAAAAAAATAATAAGAGTTATGACACCCAGCACTAAGTTGACCACGTAAACAACTTAGATTGATAGAAGAAAAGCTTACCAAATTGGCCTCTGTAAACAAAGAATTGCAAATTATCAACAACATACAAAGTAAGCATATTGCATAGTGGAAAAAAGGGGAACAACATACAAGGGCGAATGCGAGGGAAGGAGTAGGACTGGCGGAGGATTTTCTCTATTCAGACCAACAAATCCACTCACCAACAAATCCATTCAGCCAATAATATTTGGCTGCAAAAGCTCTCAGTTAGACAATTATGTATATCACAGCCACAAGTGTAAAATTTGTCATGAATATATGTATGCTTAAAGAAAGATACCCTTTTGCAAACTCTTCAAATGGTTTTGATCCCCTTTTTGCTTCTGCAAGTAAGCACTAGCCACTAAGCACTATGAATGCCACTAGTGCCTTTTTGGAAATTTATTCCATCGACAGGCTAATGTTTTAGTATTATTCCTCAGTTGAATTAGCACAAAACTCTTCAAATTCTAGTGCAAGTGCAAGTCTAGCCATATAGCATATGGCATGATTTCATCATAGATATGGTGTTGTCGGCAATGAAAGAAACAGTGTCACAAGTAAATATTTCACGGACTTGATTAGAAGTACTCTGATTTATCTTCTTTTAATTGTTGTCTATAAATTCAAGAGCAAACCAATGCAATCATATATAAAGAATGACGGGCAGAAATATTACTACTAGTCATACTAGTGTTATCCATTGAGAGCCTAATCATTACATCATACATTATGGCAGAAATTCTTATTAAAACATGTCCCAACAGTTACCTGATTTGATGTGAAATTAGGGGGTAGCGGAGCACCAATATGCTGCATTATTGTGACCATCTGTGTCTTTAGGGTGTCCAGTTCTTCTTTAAGAGAATTGTACTCAGCTTGTGTAGGACCAGAATTGTTAGTAGATGATCCCGATTCACGAGGTCGCTTACGTATTTGAGATGGTGTCACTCCAAACCCCATTCCTCTTACGCGCCCCGGGTGCTCCTTCCCAAACGCCCATTCATATGCCTCATCTTCATCAGATACGTCCTCCAATTCTTCCAGTAAATCGTCCTACAGTACAAAATAAACATGATGGCAGATAGGGAGTATAGGTTCTTAATTCACAAATAAAATACTTACATTCTTTTTTCTAGCTTCCTCACTAACAAAGTTGCCATCTTTTTTCTTATGCGAAATGGCAAACATCTCCCCCCTACTAATTTTGCATCCATATTTTTTTTCCTAAAGCAATAGGAACATGGTAAACGTTAGTTATGTTCAAAGTGCAGTAGATATAGATAAAGACATGTAATTAACATAAATACCAATTCGTGTTTTGTCTTTGCAATAGCTTTGGAACCAAGTGTATGATATATCTTCTGTTTTCCTCTATTTCTTGTATTAATCTCACTATATTTCTGCATTGAAACACATTTCACAAAGTAATTTAGGTTAAGTAAACCATCGTAAGAAAATTAAAATATGCCCACAGGGAATTACCTTTGCTTTTTCACTGGTCTTATATGCCAGAAAACCAGCCCACTGCTCTCTAGACATGCCATCAGGATAATTTTCTAAGTTTAGGTCCAAACTTGCATTTTTATTATAAAAATCAACACACAACCTGTACCTATTGTCCTTCCATTTTTTACCAATATTTCCCATACAATATGCCTCATGTTGATCAGTAGAAAGCGCAAATTTTTTCTGCAATTTGAAAATTATAAAAGTTTAATTCATAACAATTTGAATCCAGTAAAGGAAATTAAAAGAGCAACTATACCTTGATCAGTTTCCAAGCTTCTCCCTTGTAAGAGATAGGTACAACAGGCCACCTATCGTAACATATGGGGAAAAAATTGACATTACAAGCTAGATTTCCCAAAACTCCATGTAGAAGTGAAGAAGCATCCTCAACAGGTTGATTATGTTCGCTCCATGGCACAATGACTTTTTTGTGATCTGCCAGTACCATAACATCCTGTACCCTTAATCTTTCCTCCGAAACCCTTCCTCTATCATCTGCATCATATAAAATTTTGTGATTTTTGTTAGTGTAAAAGTAAAAGGCCATAGGCATACAGTAACAACACAAATGACTTTAGTGGCTTAACATATTAAATGGTATACCTATAACATCAACAACCCAATACTTGTTGCATACCCTCTTGACTTTCTGGTATTCAGGTGGTAGATGAGTGGTTTGTTGGGATTCAGCAGGAACTTCATCTCCTTGCTCTATATTTTCTAAACCAATATTGGCTTGCACATTTTGAGTCTCTAATATTGCAGGAGTAGAAGAGCTTGTTGAAGTGTTTCTTGCTGTAAATCTCTTTGTTCGTGCCATGTTACCTGATCATTATGTCCCATATATAACATGCCAACATATATTTAGCTTTATAAAAATCATGCATTGCCAATACAACTGAAGGAATATTCTTTAGCAAAAAAAAAAAACGAATTACAAATATTAAGTCTTAACCAACAAGAACAAACAGTTATGCCCACAACATAAAATAAATCATAGACAAAAGAACAGACAAAAAGTGATCCATGAGACAACCGATGAAAGCAGGCATAAAAATATGTCCATATCTAAAATATGTCGTTATATGTCCATATCTTCATCCTCATTCGGATTAGCTATCAAATGTGGAGTGTCATCATCTGTGGCGGGTCTTGATAACTGCAGAGCTATTGTGTCATCATCTAAAATTTGGTCCAAGTTTTGTGATGGAAATAAGTCAGTAGTTGTGATGTTATCTTCACCCATATCATACAAGTCTCGAGGTTTGACATGGACAGGTATGCTCCAACCCTTCTCTTTTTCATCATCAACATAAAAAACCATCTGACCCTCAGAAACTTTAATATATGGCTCATCATCCACTTTGTCACCGATATGTATGAGTTTTGAAAAGTTTATTTGGGTAAAACCCAATTTATCTTTTTTATGCCCTCTATGAGTAGTGGTATCAGCCCATTGACATTTAAACAATGGCACCATGAACAAGCCATTGTAATTAACCTCAATGATGTCAACCAATTTCCCATAGTAAGGAACTCCTCCACATATCATTTGGCCATCTCTACTGCTTGAATAACTTCTCGTGTCAAACGTCCCAAAAATCCCACTATTTTGGGTTTTTAAGTTGTTGTCTCGATCCAACGTTCTGAATTTGAACCCGTTCACATTATACGCACTGAACCTTCTTGCTTGACACAATGGACCTTTAGCAAGGGAAAGCATAATACTTTTGTCTGATTCTGTAATATTGTCAATGTCTTTAGGAATCTACAACAAAAAAAGGTAATAATGTTAGGGTTGTGCTATTTAACTCAAAAACGATTAATATTCTGCACTTCAACTGTTCTATCATATACTCACACGTTGATAGAACCAGTCAACAAACTCTCTATGAACACGTTTATCTATCTCTGCTTGACTTCGATTAGTCCTTCTTTGTTGCCTCTTAAGGTCCCTTCGAAATTCCCTAAATAATTTTCTGAAATTCAAACATCATTCACAATAACTTATTTAAAAAAAAATAGGTTAAGCTAACTTACTGTAAGTAGCATTCAACAAGGGGGCAATTCGTTAGCACGTGTCGATGAGCCTGTAACCTCTCCATTGATGTAAGATTGAAATATGATGAAGCACCAACTGGTTTTCCTACCTGGGGAAACAATTCCTCAATGCGTGATTTGGGTTGCGTATTATGAGGTACATCATCAACCCTCCCTGGTCGATTCCATCGAGTCTCAATATTATCTAGGTACCTTGAACAAAAGGTCAGAACTTCTTGCATTATGTAGCCTTGTGCTATAGATCCTTCTGGTTGAGCTCTGTTACGAACATATGATTTGAGTTGTCCCAAATATCTCTCAATAGGATACATCCACCGATATTAAACAGGTCCTCCTAGTTTGGCTTCCTGAACAAGATGAACGATCAAATGAACCATTACTGTGAAGAATGACGGAGGAAATAACATTTCCATGTGACATAGTGTGAGCACAACTTCACGTTGCAATTTATCCAAATTTGCAACATTCAATATATTATCGCTCAACTGCTTGAAAAACGAGCATAACTCAATTAGAATTCTTGAAACATTATCAGGCAATGTTATTCGTGTGGCCAATGGTAGTAATTGCTCAATCAATATATGACAATCATGACTTTTCAACATTCCATTCATTCGCATTGAATCAACATCGATGCATCTGGAGATGTTGCTTGCAAAACCATCTGGTACACTTATATTCCTCAGTGTTGCTAGAAACATCTTCTTCGCTTGATTATTCATTGTATAGATTGCTAAAGGATATTTTCCTTTATCATCTGGCCAAAGGTCATGCTTACAACCCATTATTTTAAGATCTCTACGAGCATTCAAATGATCTTTTGACTTAGCAGTATCATTAAGCACCGTGTATATGATATTGTCACAAACATTCTTCTCAATGTGCATCACGTCAAGATTGTGTCGCAATAGATTATGCCTCCAATATGGAAGTTCAAAAAAAATGCTCTTTTTTTTCCATTGTTGGGTGTTACCACGTGTGTCTCGGTCAGTAGCACGTCTTCTTTTTCCTCTTCCAATAACATTGGTTTTTTGGCCGAATGTGACATTAATATTCTGCACTTGTTCAAGTATTTCACAACCAGACAATAACTTTGGAGGATTACGCAGGTCTTGTTTTCCATTAAATCGAACCTTGTTCAACCTAAATCTGTGTCTTTGATCAAGAAAGCGTCGATGACCCATAAAACACCATTTCTTACTATGATTAAGACGACAAGGTTCAAAATCAAAGTTGCATGACGGGCAAGCTAGGCCAGTGTATGTGTTCCAGCCAGATAGATTTCCCAACCCGGGAAAATCACTAATTGTCCACATTAATGCTGCATGTAATTTGGACTTTTCCTGTGTGAAAGCATCGTAAGCATCTGCACCTTCTTGCCATAATTCTTTCAACTCTTTCATCAAAGGTTGTAGAAACACATCAATGTCATTACCGGGCATTCTTTTACCAGGTATGATCGTTGAAATGATAAAAGACGTTGACTTCATACACAACCATGGAGGGGTGTTGTAAGGAATAAGAATGACTGGCCAAATACTGTAACTGACACTCATATTACCAAAAGGATTAAAACCATCAGTGGCCAAACCGAGTCTCACATTTCGTGGGTCAGAAGCAAATGATGTGTGCAACTCATCAAACTTCTTCCAAGCTTCAGAGTCTCTAGGATGTCTCATCATGCCATCATTGCTACCCTGCTTCGCATGCCATCTCATATCTTCAGCAGTCTTTGTTGATAAAAATAATCTCTGCAAACGAGGTTTAAGGGGGAAATATCGAACGACTTTTGCAGCGATGTTACGCTTCTTTCTTCCTTGTTGAGAAGATGTACCGTCACCTTCTTTAGCAGGTGGTTTCCATCTAGATTCATGGCAAACCTTGCAACTTTGTAGACTTTCATTGTCCACTCCCCAATACAACATACAATTATTTGGACAAGCATGTATCTTCTTGTAGTCCAGTCCCAACTTAGTAATAGTTTTCTTTGCCTCATAGAACGAAGATGGAATTCTTGCATGTTCAAAAGCATCTTTTAGTAGCTCTAATATCATAGTCATGGATTTGTCAGTCATCCCACATAAGCACTTAATATGATACAACTTCACAATGAATGACAACTTAGAATATTTAACGCACCCTTCATACAAAGGTAGTGCTCCATCTCTTGCTAGATCAAAAAATTCTTCATTTAAATTGACTTCTTCATTTGCAGCATTATGTGTCGTTCCTTCGTCATCTGCAATATTTTCGCTTGATTGAAATTGACCTTCATTGTCGTGTTGCGTATACATGCCACAAGCATCGTTGATCATGGTAAACATTGGATCTGCATCAACAGTCTGCTCCTGCACACCACATGACACAGGTCCACCACCAACATTACTAGTTGACGCAACCGTGGATTCTCCATGATAGAACCAAAAGGTATATCCTTCGGGGAATTTCTTACACAATAAATGATCATACACTGTTTCCTTTGAATGCCATTTTCGAAGACCACACGGTGAACATGGGCATAATATTTTGCCTTCAATTGAACTATGTTGAAAGGCAAAATCAATAAATCCCCGAACTCCTTGCTCATACTCTGTTGAATTTCTTGGTTTTTTCAGCCAAGACTTATCCATTTTGCGTGCTCTGTAAATCAATCATATAATGTTTTTGTCAAAATATTTTGAAAAGAACACATCCACAAATATTTTTTATACAAAACATCATGCTGGATCTGCTTATTCTCATGCTGGATCTCCTATACCTTCTTCATCAGAAAGCTCAAGAGGTTACTTACTCGATATTCATATATTATACTATTAGCGTAAAGTTGTTTCAAATGTGGAAATTCATATGATAAAAAGAAGAAACGGACTATCCTAATATGTGAATAAATTAATAGGTTATCTTATTGAAGAAATCCTAGAAATAAAATCACTTGCTTTGAAAGACAAATGTTTCTGGGCATGCATGGATGCATCGTGGGCATGGCTGTGTGCGCATGCGTGTAGATAAACTGGGTATACCTACAGAAGGTTATTTGTATTTTCCACAAGGATCTTTAGGTGAGATTAAGTCAATAACAATCTCCATGGAGATGATATTCAGGCCAGTTCATTTGCAAAGTGTAATATGAAAGGAAATAAATAAATAAACAAACAAACACTTTATACACAAAAGGAAACAAGTCATTCTTTGGAAATTCATATATTTCCAACCACTTTTGAATTTCACTCAGAAACGAGATTAAGATATAGAGCATTCTAATGCTATTGCTATCAAATATAGAGCTCCAGTGTGAATCACAACCATCATATTGCAGAACACCTGTTAACTTAGCACCCATAATTACCGCTAACTTACTAGACATAAATAAATAGATTTACAAGGTTTGTAGCCTGTTTAAGACACAGGATGACCATGAAAAATTAAACATCAGATTAATTTAAATAACTGACAATAAACATATACAAAATGTGGATATGATGGTGCCAAAGCTGATATTTGGTCTTGTGGAATAGTTCTATTTGTCTTATTGGCAGGTTTTCTCCCTTTTCATGACCCAAATTTGATAGAGATGTATAGGAAGATAAGCAAGGCAGAATTAAAATGCCCTAGTTGGTTCCCACCAGAAGTATGCAGTCTATTGGGCAAGATATTGGATCCAAATCCCGACACAAGGATTTCCATAGTTGAGATCAAGGAATACAGTTGGTTTAAGAAAGGACCAACAGCTAGAAATAAAAAACCTATAGTGGAAAACAACAGTGCCTGTTCTTCAGGTACAAGTCTCTCTGGTCAAAATGAAGAAAGTGATGGACTAGCAGCAGAAGCCAAGGAAGATTCAGTTGTGCCCGTAAGTATAAATGCATTCGATATAGTGTAACTCATTTTTCTTTTACAAGGTATGATGGTAGTTGAAGAAATAAACAGCTTGATCCTGAAGGCTTTGTTTCTTTTGTGAGCACAAATAAAAGGAAGAGTTAAAGGAAAATGAGGTTTGGGGCAGAATTTAAAGAAGTTTTGTGGGTGACTGAGTCAACCCTTCTGCAGTTATGACTTAGTAGAATGCGTATGAGGATTGTCTACTTTGAAGGAAGAGTTTTAGGATTTTTGTTTTGGGGTAGCTTGTTTAAAAGAGAAGCCAAAGCCATCATAAGAGAAGCCAAGTTGAAGAGGAAAAGTAACAACAAAAGATAGATCTCACAAAATCTTCAACTTTTCCAAACAGTTATGACCACAATTACAACTCAACACCAAGGAAGGACATGTTTCAAGTTTCTGTTCATTTAACCAATTTAAGGATACTTTTCCAAATTTAGAAATAAGACCTTTCTTTTGGTACACTTAGTATTTCTCTTTGCCGCAATTCCTGTTTAACTTACACGTATGTTGTGGTGTTGGTACTGAGTCTAAGTGTTGTCAGAATGTAAACATCGCGTATCCTGCTCTTAGATTGGATGAGAAGGACTTGCGGGGGATGCTTTGAATTTATTTAGAGAGGGAGAGATGAAGTTGGTGGGGTATGTTTTGGTCCATGAGACACGTGATGTGTTCATTCTTTTTTGCTTGGTTGGGACCTCTTGGGCCACTCTTGTTGGCCAAGAATGAAGAAGAGAAAAATGGGATTGCAGTTTTAGAGAAACAAATGAAAGACTGCTACTTACATTTCTTCTAAAGTATGCACAACTACCACTGAAAGTATCAAATCTTTAGTACCAATCTACTGGAAAAGTTTTGAGTGATTCGCTTTTCTATTTGGGCTGTATTTTTGCTCTGATACTAGTACACTACTATAACTTTTATCTTACAGAGAAGCAAGATTTAGTTCAAGACTACCTGCTTCAGTCATCATCTCAAAGCTGGAAGACATTGCTAAGCAACTGAGGCTGAAAATAAAGAAAAAAGCTGCTGGTTTGTTAAAACTAGAGGGACTCGATGAAGGTAGGAAAAGGGGTTTTATCCATTGATGCAGAGATATTTGAGGTTACTCCTTCTTTACATTTGGTGGAGGTGAAAAAATAATAACTTGCTTTTAATAGTATACCTTCTTCATCCGATGACTTTCCTTACTGCATAGGGGAAGTTATAAATGGGCTTAAGGAGGATGGAGTGATCGATGTGGTGTCAATTGCTCCATCGGATCCTGTCAAAGCCCACTACGAGGAATTGTACAGGGCTAACGAACATGTTATTGTACAGGGCAGGATTCAGCACCGATCCAAATGACAGAGCTAAATAAATCGAATATGGTACATAGCTAAATAAACAATCAAAAAGAGTCAGCTCAGTGGTTTAGCTTTGACAGTTATACAGTTAGTGCAAAGACCTATCCTCATGATGTATGCAACATAAACCCATACAAATTAAAAGTCATTATATATATATATATATAGAGAGAGAGAGAGTGAGAGAGAGAGAGAGAAAATAGGGTACATAAGATGAAAAACAGACATATAAAGGGCAGAATCAAGCATGGCAGTAGGTCAAGAAAAAAATGATTGAGAATCTAAAACTTAAAACTTTTCTTAAATTTCTTCTACACTTTTTTTAAATGTCTTATTCAGCCTCACAAGTGGACAGAATACACTCAACTAGTGGTTTGTGGGCACAAAAGGACATAGGAGAAAAAGTATAGGAAAATTATTTGTTCTGATGTTCAAATTCCAGGCTCAACATGATTGAAATCGTATTGTATGCATTTTTTACATGAACCATAACTATCAATCTAAAACCTCTGTTTCTAAAGAGCATATTCAACTAATATATAATGGCTTCTGAATGCTTGTTTAGCAACACAATAAATACTTTCCAAATTCCTTCTTCTCAAATCCCTATCCCTATATGGGTTCAGCATTAAAGCAAATTAGCTTCTTTCTTGAGTTACTGCTGTCCTAGGGCAAAGAATCAAAAAATTAGCAAAGACTCAAGCTAATTTTCTGGATACTTCATGCAGTTATGTAGCAAAAGATGTTGTGCACTGTAGTCAAGACTGGAAGTTATTTGGATGCGTGGGATGTTGATCAAGTCTGTTTCTGTTCTGCCAAAAATTAACATCTAAAGTTTGATTGATATGAATCAGTATTTTAATAGTCCCTTGATCCAGAACCCATACAAATTCCTTATGATTGATAAGGTTGCATATTATCCTCATGAAGTTACCCACTATCCCAGAGAAAGTGAGAAAGAGGAAAAACAAAAAACAAACATCTGTATGCAGAAATTGAACCCAACATTCAAGTATGCAGAAATTGAATAACAAAGTGAGAAAGAGGAAAAACAAACAAACAAAAAACATTTCAAGTATGCAGAAATGCAAGAAGAGGAACAAAGCAATGGACATACCTGACAGCGGATGGCAGCGGATGGCAGCGGATGGCAGCGGATGGCAGCGGTGGCAGCGGATGGCAGCGGATGGCAGCGGATGGCAGCGGCTTGAGGGCGAAGAGGTGGGAGACGAAAATAATTAAAATGTTTCTCAGTAGGGTTTACAAAGAGACGAAAAACAAAAAACAAAAAACAAACATCTGTAGAGCAGAAATTGAACCCAACATTCAAGTATGCAGAAATTGAATAACAAAGTGAGAAAGAGGAAAAACAAACAAACAAAAAACATTTCAAGTATGAAGAAATGCAAGAAGAGGAACAAAGCAATGGACATACCTGACAGCGGATGGCAGCGGATGGCAGCGGTGGCAGCGGATGGCAGCGGATGGCAGCGGATGGCAGCGGTGGCAGCGGCTTGAGGGCGAAGAGGTGGGAGACGAAAATAATTAAAATGTTTCTCAGTAGGGTTTACAAAGAGACGAAAATGATGAGTGGGAAAGGCGAAAATTCAGCTAAATTTTGGGAGGGAGATAATTAAAGGTGAAGATAAAATAATAATAATGTGATAACTTGTGTCAATGTTTATGTAGTCAAGTTGGTTTACTTAAAGTGTTCCCACCCTTGTGGGAAGGGTTCGAATGCTGCCTCATGATTTTTTTTATTTACAATTTCATTTTATTAACTTTTTAACCCAATTTATTTATAATATTTATTACCTTATTTTTTTTGTATAAAATATTATTTTTGATTAAAACTTTTCATTTTTTGTAATGCTAATTATCAATTCTTTTTATTATAAATTATATTAATTTTTTTTAATATTATTCATATCTTTTTACATTACTAGTACTAATCATCACTTTAATAAATTTGCATTATTAATTTATTTATTTTACCAAACATTCAATACATTTGTTTCTTTTTACTTTTAATCACCTTCTTATTTCTATTATTAGTTTTAGGGATTTTATTTATGAAACATTATTGATACATTTGTTTCTTTTTACTTTTAATCACCTTATTCTTTAGTTCTATTATTAGTTCTAGAGGAAGATTATATTAACAACCTATTTTCATATACAATTTCTTATTTTCGTTTACAACTTCCTATTAATTCACAATAAATGGCAATCGTTGATTGAAAAAAAACAACGGTTAAGATATGGTTTGGGTTATGAATATAACTCCTCCCTTAGTTTTATATTCTCACAGTATGATCGATACCCAGCTTGATTGTTCATTCCCCTAACTGATGATATTCAAACATTAAATAATTCAAACTATTGAGATATATAGTCCCACATTTGTTGGATGAACAACTAATGTGGCCTTTAAGGCCTTGGGCACTCCCACCCTTTGAGCTAGCTTTTGAGGTGGTGTATCCCAAGGTTCTTTATACAAACGTTTTTATTGCACCAACCATTATATGGTAGGAGAATAGCATCGCCAACTATTTTTCAACGTGATGAAGAGTATTGCAACACAAGGGGTGACAATTATCTTCATATATAAATTACATATTGACACCAGAGGACTAGACAGCGCAAACTTAATGCTTGCCGTAAGCATTAATTACCCAATATCATTTGCCGGACCCTTTGATCCTAACATTGCAACTAGATAGCTTTATGGAGTGCACCCCACCACATAAGTTGTTGTTTGCTACGTAAATGCTAGTTGAAGATGCACTTGAGTGATGGACAAGCACCTCATAGGACTATGAGATGTAGGCCCAGATTATGACCTGATAGTTGATTGAAGAGTTGTTCCTGCGAAGGTATCTACCCTAAGATGATATACAGTGAAAAAAATGGACAGTTTGAGACCCTAGCATGCACCACTATGACTAGAAACCCTTTTATAATGTGCTACGAAATTGAGCACTAACATTAAAGAAACAAGTTAGATAATAAGATCAAACAATCACTTATTTTATATATCAACCAACCATTTGTACATACCAACGCATGTTATAGAGAGTCACTCTACATATAATCATGCAATGCTAGACTAATTTTGGTCAATGAACTATACAATAAACCGCCTTAGAATAGAACTTGTAGGCGGCTAGAAAACCGCCCCAAAATTATATATAAAGGCGCTTTCAAAACCAACCGCCCAGAAATTACATTTGGAGGCGCTTTAATATCAAACCGCCTTAAATTCCAACCCTATATGAGCTTTGGGGGCGGTTCCACAACCGCGTGAGATGAAAATTTTTAGTCGGAAGGTACTTAACCGCCTCAAAATGATTCCAATTTTTGGCGGAACGTAAAACCGCATAATTATCCGCCTCAGATATGAGAATACGGAGGCGGTTTTTTACTATCCGACTCAAAATCTAATTTACGGTCGGTTACCATAACAGCCTTTAATTTTTATTTGAAGGCGGTTGATGTTGAACCGCCTTTGTTAAATATAACCGCCTAAGGAACCGCCTGTGTATGTCATTTGCACGCGGTTTTTGTTAAACCGCCTCAGTATAACCGTCGTTATTTGCCTATTTTCTTGTAGTGATTTTGCGTAGCTATTATTGATAATACTGGGTGTTTAAACTTAAACCGCCTATATATATGCTCATTTGGCACTAAACCCTAGGTATCCTTTTGTTACTACGGGAGCTGGAGGCTGAGCAGCTCTCACAAACTGTTCTATTTGCCACTCTTCCCTTGTTCTTGGTAAACCCTATAAAGAGACCATTTTTCTTGGTTGTTCTTCCATCAAAACACTATTACCTTGTATGAATTGGTATTGTGAGGGTGTGTGATACTCCTCTTCTGAGTTATAGTTTTGTTGGTGAGAGGAAGTGTTGTTGTCTTGGTGTTTTGAGAGGAAGGGACAGTTTCATCCACTTTAGTGCTTCAAGGAACCATTTTGATGATGAAAGGTCCAAGCTTGTTGGGCATTTTCGTTCTTTGGTGAAGTCAGAACCTAGGTGCTGTATTGGAGACCTCCTTGCTGTCTTATTTTTGGATTTATGGAGCTTAGAGGTATACCATGAACACCTCTTTGTATTTTGATGATTTTAAGCTTGTTTAAACAATTAAAAATCATAACTTAAACCATTTGAATAAAGGAATGTGTTTTCGAGTCCCTAACATGTTAATAAACATCTGTTTAAGGATTTCTTGGACTCCAGATCGTGTTTAGATCATTGGAGGTCAATTTTACCTTTAAAACTCAGTTTTCTCCATTCTGTCGAAGAAGTATTCGAATACTTTTCGGGCAGTATTCGAATACTTTTCTGGGAAAATGCAGAAATCGAATACTTCGCGAGACAGCAGCGACCTAGTTTAGTAAAATTGCGATATCTCGAGCTACAGAGCTCTAAATTGAGTGAGGTTTGGACCTATGTGAAGATAACATATAGGGATACAACCCTGTAAATTTTCAGATTCATTGGATGAGTGGATTTCTCTTAGTTTATGTTTGAAGTCGCGACACCATTGCTGGAAATTCAGCTTGTTGTAAGAACTTTGCAAAAAACATAACCTGAGTTATACAACTCCGATTGAGATATAAAGTATATCGTTGGAAACCTCAAGATGTCTAGTTTAACATTGTAAATATTAGAAAATGAATATTGATATAATTGTTGGTCTAAAACAGATTGTGATTCTGCTGTGGTTGGACTTTGAGTTTGTGCGGACTCTTGGCTTGGATAGCTAGCTTGCAAGGTAAGCTTTCGTGTCCTCGGTTTAGCCATGTTGTGGTTCCACCATGTCCCATGGGGATGTGGTTTATGCATATATATACATTTTCCCCTTAAGTAGATAAGAGATCATCTCAGCATCATTCTTGTCAATTCCTATTACGCTCTTGTTGTATCTCATTCTCTCTGATCTCTCTCTCTAATATGATTTGTTCTCTCTATCTGATATTATATCTCTCTCGTCCTAGTTTTTATTTTTTTTATTAAAGCTTTCATCTTTATTAAATATTAAATGAAATATACACTATATAAATTAAAAATATTATTTAATATTAAAACGTGTCCCAACGTGTCGAAATCCATAATTTTTTAGGATTGACGTGTCGGAGTGTCGTGTCGTGTCACGTGTCGTATCGGTGCTACATAGGTTATCTTACCCCCTTTCGAGATCAAAACCCCAATATTCCTATCTAGGGTTTTGGTCCTCAGAATATCCCCAACTATCAGATTGATCAATTCTAACAAAGGAAATATCAAAATTCGCGCAAAGTAATGATAAAGATAATTATATAAACGAACAACTATAAATCAATCCTTCGTTTCAAGGGCTCACATATGGATCGGGACCCTGACTACAATAAAGAGATCTAGCCAATCAACATCATGATCGCTGATCTAAAATTCAGCATAAACTAAAAATGAAAGGGAAAGAAAATACAAAGAGGAGATCCAATATGAAGAACACGAAGAACTCCACGGCTGCCTCCTCTCCTTCCAAGTGTCCAGATCTGAATGCCCTAATTCTGTAATGAGGGCTATTTATAATTTGTTTCTTCCTTTCCAAAAATGCCCTTCAGAAACACGGCGCATCCATCCCGCAAACCGGCGCCAGTTGGCGCCGGGTTGGCGCAAGTTCGCGCGGTGCTACTGCCTGATTTGCAAAAGCCGGTATTGAATGTTCGTAAAACGGCGCCAGTAGGCGCCATAGGGGCGCTACTTGGCGCCATCTTTCTTCTTTGGGGCGCTAATTGGCGCCATTCTTCTTCAATTTGGGCACCAATTAGCGCCATGATTCTGCACTTAATTTTTGTCTTGGTTTGGCGCCACTTTGGTGCTACTTAGCGCCACTTTACTAACTTCGCTGAAAAGTTCGTAAACTGGCGCGGGTTCGCGCCAATGTGGTGCCGGTCTGCGCCATGCTTCTGGAATTATGGACTTGCATCAACAAACTTTTATAAATTGTAGTTTTCACTCCTTTTACCTGTATAAATAC
Organism: Gastrolobium villosum; assembly: GCA_032173675.1. NCBI lineage: Eukaryota > Viridiplantae > Streptophyta > Magnoliopsida > Fabales > Fabaceae > Gastrolobium > Gastrolobium villosum. The sequence goes on from JAVKPL010010713.1 coordinate 31,942, forward strand.
AACCAATAGGTGAGAAGTATAATTGAAAAGGAAGAATCAATATAATTTGCAATATATATATATATATATATATATATATAAGTTGCTCTTTTATGAATCAATTCTTATCAATTTTAACACAGAAAACTACACTTGCGAGAGGCATATCAATAACACTTCTAAGGATCACATTAAAAGACAGTCAATGCATAAAAGACCAACATCAAAATCCAAACAAGAAGTTGACGCAAGGACTCTGATATTACCAGTTTGCCACCACCATTCCACCAAAGAGACACAACATGCAAAATTCAGGAAAATATATATAATAAGAAAAAAATCTTAATTGCTTCAATTCTCTTACACTCAACCCTATTTCAATTCCAGTACAAGACAAAGATAAAACATTTCCATTACAATTGAAAAAAATGCTCAACAACCACTCACAACACACAAATCCCTGATCCACACACGCCTCAAATTCAACTTAAACTCCAACTAAGCAAAACAATTAACCGAGTAGAAGAAAAAAAAATACGCATAATAATAAATTAAAAAGTAGAAACAACCAAACAGAACATCGAATCCTAGTTTCGCAATCAGCATAGAACAATTTTCCCACATTTTCCCGGGAAACAAACAGAGCATTAAAGAGTTCGAAGTAGTGATTGGTCGTAACCTTGTTGAAGAAGATTTGGCCACTTGAGAGTGCAATGTAGAGAAGAAGATAAGCATATTTTTTCTCACAGAATTGTGCTACAGCGACGTTTGTATACAAAATCAATGGGTTCAATGCTTAAAGCGATGTAGAATATCATCAAACTTATCTTGTTTGATCTCCACTTGCTAAATTTCTAGCTTCTTGAGTACGTAACCTCTTTCTAGAACGCATGATGTCATAGACCATATCTGTCCAGCCATGCGACATCAAAGTTGACTTTGCTTCTTTCCCAAGACTGAGTTATATTTTGAAACATAGTATCAGAATCATGCATATAATGAAAATTTTAGAAAGAAAATAGCATCAGAAATTCAGAATCAGACACAGTGAATAATTTATCAAGTAGAGGTGTCGAACTGATTGTCAAAGGAAATAAATACATAAATGTGAACAAGTGTGTATACAATTTTGGGCATGAAAAAAGAAGGTAACAAGCATGATTTCAGCAAAGCATGAATAAATAAGACTAAAATATCCTGAAAAAAATATATCATCAAAATATTTTAGCATGTCAGGTATTGAATAGAGAGAGAAGGAAAGGTAGAAATAATTAAATAATGAAATGAGGGAAAAAAAAGTTATTGTGGAGCATCCACTAACATTACTGATTGCACAATGTTTCCTTCAGATGGGAACGAGTAAGTTTGTATACAAAACTAATGGGTTCAATGCTTAAAGCGATGTAGAATATCATTAAACTTACCTTGTTTGATCTCCACTTGCTAAATTTCCAGCTTCTTGTGCACGTAACCTCTTTCTAGAACGCATGAAGTCATAGACCATATCTGTCCAGCCACGCGACTTCAAAGTTGACTTTGCTTCTTTCCCAAGACTGAGTTATATTTTGAAACATAGTATCAGAATCAGGCATATAATGAAATTTTTAGAAAGAAAACATCATTAGAAATTCAGAATCAGACATAGTGAATAATTTAGCAAGTAGAGGTATCGAACTGATTGTCAAAGGAAATAAATACATAAATGTGAACAAGTGTGTATACAATTTTGGGCATGAAAAAAGAAGGTAACAAGCATGATTTCAGCAAAGCATGAATAAATAAGACTAAAATATCCTGAAAAAATATATCATCAAAATATTTTAGCATTTCAGGTATTGAATAGAGAGAGAAGGAAAGGAAGAAATAATTAAATAATGAAATGAGGGAAAAAAAAGTTATTGTGGAGCATCCACTAGCATTACTGATTGCACAATGTTTCCTTCAGATGGGAATGGGTAAGTTTGTATACAAAATTTATGGGTTCAATGCTTAAAGCGATGTAGAATATCATCAAACTTACCTTGTTTGATCTCCACTTGCTAAATTTCCAGCTTCTTGAGCACGTAACCTCTTTCTAGAACGCATGAAGTCATAGACCATATCTGTCCAGCCACACGACTTCAAAGTTGACTTTGCTTCTTTCCCAAGACTGCGTTATATTTTGAAACATAGTATCAGAATCAGGCATATAATGAAATCTTTAGAAAGAAAACAGCATCAGAAATTCAGAATCAGACAGGGAGAATATTTTAGCAAGTAGAGGTGTCGAACTGATTGTCAAAGGAAATAAATATATAAATGTGAAAAAGTGTGTATACAATTTTGGGCATGAAAAAGGAAGGTAACAAGCATGATTTCAGCAAAGCATGAATAAATAAGACTAAAATATCCTGAAAAAAATATATCATCAAAATATTTTAGCATGTCAGGTATTGAATAGAGAGAGAAGGAAAGGTAGAAATAATTAAATAATGAAATGAGGGAAAAAAAAGTTATTGTGGAGCATCCACTAACATTACTGATTGCACAATGTTTCCTTCAGATGTGAACGAGTAAGTTTGTATACAAAACTAATGGGTTCAATGCTTAAAGCGATGTAGAATATCATTAAACTTACCTTGTTTGATCTCCACTTGCTAAATTTCCAGCTTCTTGTGCACGTAACCTCTTTCTAGAACGCATGAAGTCATAGACCATATCTGTCCAGCCACGCGACTTCAAAGTTGACTTTGCTTCTTTCCCAAGACTGAGTTATATTTTGAAACATAGTATCAGAATCAGGCATATAATGAAATTTTTAGAAAGAAAACATCATTAGAAATTCAGAATCAGACATAGTGAATAATTTAGCAAGTAGAGGTATCGAACTGATTGTCAAAGGAAATAAATACATAAATGTGAACAAGTGTGTATACAATTTTGGGCATGAAAAAAGAAGGTAACAAGCATGATTTCAGCAAAGCATGAATAAATAAGACTAAAATATCCTGAAAAAATATATCATCAAAATATTTTAGCATTTCAGGTATTGAATAGAGAGAGAAGGAAAGGAAGAAATAATTAAATAATGAAATGAGGGAAAAAAAAGTTATTGTGGAGCATCCACTAGCATTACTGATTGCACAATGTTTCCTTCAGATGGGAATGGGTAAGTTTGTATACAAAATTTATGGGTTCAATGCTTAAAGCGATGTAGAATATCATCAAACTTACCTTGTTTGATCTCCACTTGCTAAATTTCCAGCTTCTTGAGCACGTAACCTCTTTCTAGAACGCATGAAGTCATAGACCATATCTGTCCAGCCACACGACTTCAAAGTTGACTTTGCTTCTTTCCCAAGACTGCGTTATATTTTGAAACATAGTATCAGAATCAGGCATATAATGAAATCTTTAGAAAGAAAACAGCATCAGAAATTCAGAATCAGACAGGGAGAATATTTTAGCAAGTAGAGGTGTCGAACTGATTGTCAAAGGAAATAAATATATAAATGTGAAAAAGTGTGTATACAATTTTGGGCATGAAAAAAGAAGGTAACAAGCATGATTTCAGCAAAGCATGAATAAATAAGACTAAAATATCCTGAAAAAAATATATCATCAAAATATTTTAGCATGTCAGGTATTGAATAGAGAGAGAAGGAAAGGTAGAAATAATTAAATAATGAAATGAGGGAAAAAAAAGTTATTGTGGAGCATCCACTAACATTACTGATTGCACAATGTTTCCTTCAGATGGGAACGGGTAAGTTTGTATACAAAACTAATGGGTTCAATGCTTAAAGCGATGTAGAATATCATTAAACTTACCTTGTTTGATCTCCACTTGCTAAATTTCCAGCTTCTTGTGCACGTAACCTCTTTCTAGAACGCATGAAGTCATAGACCATATCTGTCCAGCCACGCGACTTCAAAGTTGACTTTGCTTCTTTCCTAAGACTGAGTTATATTTTGAAACATAGTATCAGAATCAGGCATATAATGAAATTTTTAGAAAGAAAACATCATTAGAAATTCAGAATCAGACATAGTGAATAATTTAGCAAGTAGAGGTATCGAACTGATTGTCAAAGGAAATAAATACATAAATGTGAACAAGTGTGTATACAATTTTGGGCATGAAAAAAGAAGGTAACAAGCATGATTTCAGCAAAGCATGAATAAATAAGACTAAAATATCCTGAAAAAATATATCATCAAAATATTTTAGCATTTCAGGTATTGAATAGAGAGAGAAGGAAAGGAAGAAATAATTAAATAATGAAATGAGGGAAAAAAAGTTATTGTGGAGCATCCACTAGCATTACTGATTGCACAATGTTTCCTTCAGATGGGAATGGGTAAGTTTGTATACAAAATTTATGGGTTCAATGCTTAAAGCGATGTAGAATATCATCAAACTTACCTTGTTTGATCTCCACTTGCTAAATTTCCAGCTTCTTGAGCACGTAACCTCTTTCTAGAACGCATGAAGTCATAGACCATATCTGTCCAGCCACACGACTTCAAAGTTGACTTTGCTTCTTTCCCAAGACTGCGTTATATTTTGAAACATAGTATCAGAATCAGGCATATAATGAAATCTTTAGAAAGAAAACAGCATCAGAAATTCAGAATCAGACAGGGAGAATATTTTAGCAAGTAGAGGTGTCGAACTGATTGTCAAAGGAAATAAATATATAAATGTGAAAAAGTGTGTATACAATTTTGGGCATGAAAAAGGAAGGTAACAAGCATGATTTCAGCAAAGAATGAATAAATAAGAATAAAATATCCTGAAAAAAATATATCATCAAAATATTTTAGCATGTCAGGTATTGAATAGAGAGAGAAGGAAAGGTAGAAATAATTAAATAATGAAATGAGGGAAAAAAAATTTATTTTGGAGCATCCACTAACATTACTGATTGCACAATGTTTCCTTCAGATGGGAACGAGTAAGTTTGTATACAAAACTAATGGGTTCAATGCTTAAAGCGATGTAGAATATCATTAAACTTACCTTGTTTGATCTCCACTTGCTAAATTTCCAGCTTCTTGTGCACGTAACCTCTTTCTAGAACGCATGAAGTCATAGACATATCTGTCCAGCCACGCGACTTCAAAGTTGACTTTGCTTCTTTCCCAAGACTGAGTTATATTTTGAAACATAGTATCAGAATCAGGCATATAATGAAATTTTTAGAAAGAAAACATCATTAGAAATTCAGAATCAGACATAGTGAATAATTTAGCAAGTAGAGGTATCAAACTGATTGTCAAAGGAAATAAATACATAAATGTGAACAAGTGTGTATACAATTTTGGGCATGAAAAAAGAAGGTAACAAGCATGATTTCAGCAAAGCATGAATAAATAAGACTAAAATATCCTGAAAAAATATATCATCAAAATATTTTAGCATTTCAGGTATTGAATAGAGAGAGAAGGAAAGGAAGAAATAATTAAATAATGAAATGAGGGAAAAAAAAGTTATTGTGGAGCATCCATGTAACATCCCGTATAATTAGTAAAATACCTAAGTACTATATGCTATGTGTACATGTGTAGAATTCGGATGTATGGTTTATGTGTAATGGTATGTGAATTGTTTGATCTTTATTTCTTGGATAAGACTAAGGTAGTTAATTAAATTAAATCATAGGAAGTTACATATGTAGGCATGTGAACTTGATCTTATGAGTAATGTGAGTGTGTGCTAGAAGGCATTAGTGTTTGGATGTGGGCTTGAGTGTGTATAGACTTGTTGCTTTTGGACTTGGGTGTTTGGATCCTTTGTGTGTGTGTGGCCAATGGCCCAAGGATGGCTCTTGGATCAAGCCAATTCAGCCCAAAATTGTAACCATTCTTATTTCCCCTAAGCCTTGCCCATTTAGGGTGTCTTGTGCATCAAGAAACAACCACTTGGCTTAATGTTTTCCCTCTCTTTTATGCGCACAAGTAGATGGATTACACTTAGAAAAATCTGCCTAATTCCTTCATGTTTGACCGCCACCTCACCGTGACCTTTGCACACTTGAGTTCAATTTTTATTGCATGGAAGACACTTGGACCTTGAGCATGATTTAGGGCTGCATACTCCTCCATTTAGGCGCACATGGAGGGGCTTTGGGTGCAGATTTTTCTTATGACACAAACTGCCTAACTTGTTGACTTGGTGAACCACTTACACCCTCCATCATGACACTGTTTTGTGCAGATTTTTGGCAAGCCTTTTGCAGCCCATCATGAGCCAAAATCTGCCTTGTTTTCACATGCATCATAAGAGGATTTTTGCTGCATTTTCATCATTTTGTGCAGCTCCAAAATCTGAATTTGGGCTGTCACAAAACTGCACCCATGATGCACCTTTCTCCCCCTCATCATTGCGCACCAAGGCTGCCCAAGTGCAGATTTTTGGGCTGCCACATGGTTAGTTTCCTTGTTGACTTAGCTAAGCTCTTACATGTGCACATGACACTTCCTTTCCACCCCATTTTTGCGCATACCTTGGTCAATGATGCAGAAAATTTTCTGACTTAAGGACAGTCCCAAATCTAATCAAATCACACCTCCATCCTTGCATGTAAATAGAGTAAGCTAGAAGCAAACCTTGCTTGTTTCAGCCTTTTATGCAGCCCCATCATCTCATAGAAATCTGAATATTTCATGATAGTTAATCATAGCATTTTTCCCCTCACTTTCACTATATATGTGCGCATGGAGAGGGGGCTGCCTTCATGTGCAAGTGCAGCCAACTCCTCTCCAACTCCCCTTCTCCTCACTCCCTCACTCCCATAACCGAACCTACAAGCCTCCTTGGAGCTAGAAGACTTTGCTTAAGACAACTCCTTCCTTCCCTCACCTCAACCATACACCAAGCTAGTGCCAACCTAGTTCCTCACCTTGTTGCGCATAGGACCTCTTAGGAAGTGTGGACTTGTGTGTATCGAAGCTAGAAGGTGGTGTGATCCTTGACTTTGAAGGGTGTGCTACAAGAGGTAGGCCTTGAACTTGAACTCTTTCTTAGTGTAGCCATGTATGTATGCTCAAATGACTCCTTGTATATGTGTTGCTTTAGATCCTTGCTTGAGCATGATTAAAGTATAAGTATGGAGCCATTTATGATGATTTGTATGCATGAGTTGTAGAGTAAAAGTCTCATGATCATGCTTAAAATGATATGCCACTGTTTTGTATAATTAGGCCACTGTTTTAAAGAAGAAATGTGCCACTGTTTCGGTTTGATGTGCCACTGTTTTGGAGATGTAATGCCACTGTTTCGGTCCCTCAAAATCACAATTTTAAGCCACTGTTTCTGCACATTTTATGCCACTGTTTCTGCACTTAAAAGCCACTGTTTCTGCACATTACATGCCACTGTTTCTGCACATATATGTCACTGTTTTAGTGCTCCTTAAGCCACTGTTTTAGCCTTGAAATGCCACTGTTTCCATGCTTAAAATGCCACTGTTTTAGTCATGAAATGCCACTGTTTCCATGCTTAAAATGCCACTGTTTTTATGCATAAAAGGCCACTGTTTTAAGTCATCATATGCCACTGTTTTATGCATAATGTACCACTGTTTAAGTCATTCCATGCCACTGTTTTATACATAAAAATGCCACTGTTTTACTCCTCAAAGGCCACTGTTTGTATGCATAAAATGCCACTGTTTTAGTCCTTCTATGCCACTGGTTGTATGTATAAAATGCCACTGTTTTGGAAGTTCAAAGTGCCACTGTTTCTGTTTTAAAAATGCCACTGTTTCTGTTTTAAAAACGCCACTGTTTCTGTTTTGAAAACGTTTAAAACGTCACTGTTTTGGCTGCTGTAAACACTGCCGTATGCTCACTGTTTTGCTGCTGTATGCTCACTGTTTTGCTGCTGTATGTCCACTGTTTTGGCTGCTGTAAACACTGCTGTATGCTCACTGTTTTGCTGCTGTATGCCCACTGTTTTGCTGCTGTAAATGCTCACTGTTTTGCTGCTGTAAACACTGCTGTATGCTCACTGTTTTGCTGCTGTAAGCCACTGCTGTATGCTCTCTGTTCTGCTGTAAATAGCCACTGTAAATGATTAGTTTTAATTGATTTAGGTGCGCTTAAGAAGTGAGAATATTTCGCTGCCGTTGGTAATATTTAAGGAAAGCTAAGGTAAGTGTCAGGCGATGATGCCTAATGTGACTATTGACTACTGGTATAGAATTATAACATGATGCTCCATATGCCGTAAAAATATTATGTTCCATTATAATGAAAGGAAACTGCCAAAAATGTGCCGTGATGGCTATATGACTATGAGGTAAAGACGTTATGTGGCAGCATAACGCATATGAAAGGTATATAAGCATGCATCTTACATTATACCGCATTTTTACGCTTTGTGTGTGAAAGCATAGCATGTCATGCATGTAACAAGATCATATAGGCCTTGTTTTAGAATAGTTATGTACAGGACCATGTGTTTGAGCAAGCATCATATAGGCATCCCCAAGGTACCGGGGTATGGGACACTTGGCATCAGTCCGCATAGGCCCACAGATGGAATCCACATGGAGCTCAGGTGCCAAGGGATATTTGATTCCACTGTGAAGTGCGCGCACGACGGTGCTAAAAGCGCAAAGGAAAGGCGTTATATACGCAATATATGAATATGATTAAATGAAAAGGAACAAGTATATGTTGAAGTGACTGTTTATGATTTTGTGCCTAGTTAATACTGTTATATTACTGGTTTTATTGCCACACTACTGGGATTATTCTCACCCCTTCGGGGCTGCTATTTTCCTAAATGGCAGGAGGACATAAAAGCACTTGAAGACATGATGTTTGCTGTTGATTGCTGATGCGTGGATTACCATTGTTGCTGTTTGTTTAAACTGGATAACTGTAATGATTAATGTTTTGGTACTTTTGGATGACTGTAGTCTTCATCATGTTTATGTTAGCTTGAACTTTTACGAACAACAGCTATTTTGGAAAACCTTTATGAAAAGAATTTAAGTGTTGAAAATTTTTATACGGATTTGTATACTGCTTTGTTAGCTCATGTGACGTTAACGACTCTAATTCCGCTTAGCAAACGACTCTCTTGGATGCATACAAGGGAAGGCGTTACACTAATTGGTATCAGAGCAGTTTGGTCCATGGAATTGCTTGTGTTTGATTGAATTGACTGCTGTTTGTGTTTATCTGCTGATTGACTGTTTAAATGTGCTATAGTTAAGTAAATATTAGCTAGGGTAGTTAGATTGTTAGGACTGTTCTGTGATAAGACACGGATGCATAGCTGACTTGTCCGAATTGAACTCGAGTACCTACTTGGGACTGCTGCCATGAATAACTTGCGGTGAGCCTGATCAACTCATTTCCTGGTATTGTGAGTGCAGAATCATGGCGGGTGGTCGCGGTTCAACTCGGGGAAGGACTGGCGATGCAGAAGAGGATCTTATCACCACCATTGGGGGACTGGCAACGTTCATCCAGAATATGAGCCAAGAATGGCGCGACCATAGGCAACAGAATCAGAACCAACCCCCACTGCATGAAAATGCAGAAGAAATTGCCCGTCGGAGGTTGAAAGACTTCCGCAACTTCCAACCACCTACTTTTGAGGGTGAAGACAACCCCGAGGCTGCAGCAAGGTGGCTGCAGATGATTGAGCATATTTTCGAACGCATGGCATGCCCGGAAGCACAGAAGACTGATTACGCGTCGTACCAGCTGATGGGAGAAGCTTTAACATGGTGGACTGGTGCGAGGGCTCTGCTAAGAGCTCAGGACGTGGAGCTGACGTGGGCCGTGTTCAGACAAGTATTTCTGGATAAGTATTTTCCTAAGGCAATGCGAAGGATGAAGCACACTGAACTGCTATCGCTCAGGCAGGGTAACATGACGGTTAATGAGTATATTGCGAAGTTTGGGCAGCTGATCGAGTACGCCAACTTTGATCGGAACATCTACGATGAAGAATGGCAGGTGGAGAAGTTCGAGAGCGGATTACACCCGGAAATTCGCAAGCTCATCTTGACGACGGCTAATCGTACACTTCCGGAACTCATCAACCAGAGTCGTCAGGCAGAAGGAATCATTCTGGAGGCCAAGAACTTGAACAAGCCACCACCACAATTCCACGGAGGAAATCGAGCAGGCAGATTCTTCAGGGCGGCACCTGGTAGGGGTCGAGGCAGAGGTACGCCGTTGCAGGCGCGGCCTGGAAATTTTAAAAGGAACTTTACGGTGGGCCAATCGTCGACGGGACGTCAGGGTGCGACTGCTTGTGCTACGTGTGGAAAGAATCACTTTGGAGTCTGTCGCAAGAACAACAATGCATGCTTCAGATGCGGCCAGCAAGGTCACTTTGCTTACAAATGCCCCCAGAACGCTGATCAACAGCCTCCGCAAGCTCGGGTATTCACATTGGATGCAAATGAAGCGCAGAAGTTTCCCAACCTGATCAAAGGTAATGTCACTCTGAATGGTCACCCAATTTCTGTTATCTTTGATTCTGGAGCGTCTGGCTCTTTTATGGCAAAGCATACTGCCTTGAGAATAGGCATCACCCCAACCCCGTTACCTTATGAGTTACACATCAGCACACCTACGGGAGGATCGTGCACAGCCTCAGAGATCTGCAGAGGTGTTACCTTGCAGTACGAAGGGAACACGTATACTGTTAACTTGGTGGTCCTGCCGGTATTCAACTTCGATGTGATTATCGGTATGGACTGGTTGACGGAAAACGGGATAACTTTGGATTGTCGAGCGGGGAAAGTCATTGTTCCTGCGAAAGATGGTAATTTTCAACCTTTCTCTCTCATTTCCTTATTGCAAGTTAGAAAAGAGCTCCGCAAGGGAGCAGCAGGGTATCTTTTGTCGATCGAGGCTGAGACCTCGATTGACAATCAAATTCAGAATGTACCGGTAGTTAGAGAATTCGAGGAGGTATTCCCGGATGAAATACCTCGATTGCCTCCTCATAGGGAAATAGAATTTTCGATCGAACTTGTTCCTGGAGTTGGACCAATCTCCATTGCCCCGTATCGTATGGCACCTTTGGAACTGCGCGAGTTGAAGAAGCAGATAGAAGAGCTTTTGGCAAAGGAATTTATCAGACCGAGTACTTCTCCATGGGGTGCTCCAGCTATCTTGATTAAGAAGAAGGATGGAAGCTTACGTCTGTGTGTAGATTACCGCCAGCTGAACAAAGTCACGGTGAAGAATAAGTATCCGCTACCGAGGATCGACGATTTGATGGACCAGCTGAGAGGAGCCAGAGTCTTTTCCAAGATAGACTTACGATCGGGATACCATCAGATCCGGGTCAAACCGGAGGATATTCCGAAAACCGCTTTTAGGACTCGTTATGGGCACTACGAATATCAGGTGATCCCATTCGGACTTACGAATGCTCCAGCGGTATTCATGGACTACATGAACCGCATCTTCCGCCCGTTTCTTGATCAGTTCGTAATTGTGTTTATCGACGATATCCTGATTTACTCAGCTAATGAAGAGCTGCATGCGGAACATCTGAGGATTGCCTTGCAAATCTTGAAGGAGAAGCAGTTGTACGCGAAATGGTCGAAGTGCGAGTTTTGGCTTAAAGAGGTCCAGTTTCTGGGCCATGTCATTTCATCGGAAGGTATCGCGGTGGACCCCAGCAAGGTTGAAGCTGTTATGAATTGGGAACGACCCAAGTCTGTCACTGAAGTAAGAAGTTTCTTAGGTCTGGCTGGGTATTATCGAAGGTTTATCCAGAATTTCTCTCAGATAGTGCAACCTCTTACTCGTCTCACTCGGAAGGATAAGCCTTTTGAGTGGACTGAAGCCTGTGAAGAATGTTTCTTGGAGCTAAAGAGCAGATTGACGAGTGCTCCAGTACTCACGATTCCAGATCCTACTCGAAAGTTCGAAGTATACTGCGATGCGTCGCTGAAAGGACTTGGATGCGTGTTGATGCAGGACCGTATGGCAGTAGCTTACGCATCTCGACAACTGAAGCCTCACGAAGAAAATTATCCTACGCACGATTTGGAGTTAGCAGCTATAGTGTTCGCACTTAAAATCTGGAGGCACCACTTGTATGGTTCGCAGTTTGATGTGTTCAGCGATCATAAGAGTTTGAAGTACTTGTTCGACCAGAAGGAGCTGAATATGCGGCAACGTCGGTGGATGGAATTTCTGAAGGACTACGATTTTGACCTTAAGTACCACCCCGGAAAGGCGAACGTGGTAGCTGACGCCCTGAGCAGGAAGACTCTACACACTGCAACTCTGATGATGGAAGAATTGAAGTTGTTTGAGGCCTTTCGAGACTTGAACTTATCGGTAGACGAGAGAGAGGACAGCGTAAGATTGGGAAATATAAAGGTGGAGAATGAATTGATCAGTAGAATTAAGGAGGCTCAGAAGGATGAAGAGTTAGTCCGCGAGTTGGTTGGTAACCAAGAGGTAGTAAAGGATGAGAATGATGTCTGGAGGTTTCAAGGACGGCTGGTTGTGCCGAATGAAGAGTTGAGGCAAGAAGTTCTCGGACGCGAGAAGGATATGATTCTATCTGGGTGATTGTCGATCGTTTAACGAAGTCAGCTCATTTCTTGCGTGTTAGAACCACTTATGATACAGAAAGGCTTGCTAGAATCTATCTGCAGGAGATTGTGAAGCTGCACGGAGTTCCTACGAGTATTGTCAGTGATCGTAATCCCA
>JAVKPL010010714.1:0-44590 GCA_032173675.1 Gastrolobium villosum
CAAACCAAATCAAATTAATTTTTATAACTTTGTTTTTAAAATTTTTAAATTTTTTTTTTTCAAAAGAGGGTTGACCCGAACTAGTTCCGAAGCGAACCATTTCCGAACAGATTCAATTCGATTTTTCAAAAAATCCGATTCGGTTCGATCTATACACATCTAGATCAAAGTTAATATGTGATGAGTACGGCAAATGTCAGAGTTAGATACATTCTTTACCAATATCTATTTGTGCTGACGGTAAAGTTTTTTTTTTACATTTTATATAAAAGAAAAGGAAAAAGTAGTGAGAAGTTAACTTTTAAAAATTAACTTTTCATTTATTTTATGAAAAAAATTATTTACATTAGCAGGGTAATTTTTTTATGCAATTATGCAATAATATAACAATATATTATTATACAATAATATATAACAGCATGTGAAATTAAACTAAAAAAAAAAAACTAAGAATCGACTTCATCATACTAAATAATTAGGTAAATTTTAATAATCGAATTGTCAAAGGTGAATAATAACAAATAAAACAGCATTTTTAATAATAGGAAAGTACTAAGCGGTTGATTCCGTTCCATAAAGAAACGATAAATTAGAGTTAAGTAAACTACCAAAAAAAATTAGGGTTAAGTAAAATGTATTCCATGAAAGTCAAAAACAAATTATTTATTATAACAGACCAGTAGAGCTACATTAGAGATTCGGTCAACAAATTAATTTCTTGTTAGACTAAATCAAACTGCCGAGCCTTCAAAATGAGTCTGCCTCATTCGGACAAAAGTGAAGTCAACAAAATTAAGCAAGCGATGCATGATCTAATATTCTATAATTATTTTCTATGGGGGCAACGATTAAAATATCTATTGCAAATGAATGTATTATTCAACATTATCATATCTTAATCATAATCAACGGCAGTGATTTTATAATTATTTATACTAATATATTTTTTCTCTCCTCTTTTATCACAACTGATTTATCTTTATATGGTTATGATTCTTTCACATGATATCATCATATTAAATAACACATGATAGAGATTTACTCCCACATTTATCATATTTATTTATGATTTGTATGACTAAACCAGTAATTCTGAATTTGAGTATTTAAAAACTAAAATTTACAAAAAAATAAAACAGTAACATCACATATTATAATTTCTTTTAATAATTTAAAATTCTCTCAAAACAAAATTTTTTTATTAGATAACATACTAAATTCAATTATATGTTTTATAATTATTAATCTTACATAAATATTCAATCTCCTTCCCTTCCCACTCAATTTATTTTTAATATTTTCAAAAGAGATACCTTACTCCTTAAAATTTTTAACCTATTTATTTACTTATATAATCTCTAATGGATTAAGAAAATTGAAAACAAATTAAAATATTTTCATGCTACTAATTTCATATCACTCCTATTCTATATTTATTTTATTATCTTTAATCATTTAATCCACAAACTTTCACTGTCTTAAATCTCTTCATTCTATTTCTCAGTTTTTTTATCAGTGATCTGTATGAAAATATCTGCTCATTCATGTGGTCTAACTATGCTGCATATTACACAGCTTCTGTAATGTCTTATGTCTAGGTGCCCAGTTATGTAATTAAATTATGCTCAGCAAATGGGATTCGTTTGGACACAAATATATATATATATATATATATATATATATATATATATATATTCCAACCAAAGATAAGGTAAATATAAATTAGATTGAAAGAATATATAATAGAATACTCTTAAATCTTTAGAAAAGGAATAATTTAAAGTAAATAACCGGTCTGCCATGAAATAACCTGTTCTTGTGCACTCACAATTGAAATGTATATATGGGATTTAGATTCATCATGCAACACGATTAATTTTATTTTTTTCCTACAAAGAAAAGACAAGTTAAATAATAATAAAAAATATTGAAGAGGCACAGTATTCAATGATTTTATCTTGTCTGTAGTAGTTGCATGACACAAATTTTGTACGTACAACATGATTCATATTTATCCAAAAAAAATTGTAAACGAATCATTCATATATATATATATATATATATATATATATATAATGTAGATCCTTTGACACTAATATCAACTTTAAAATTTGACACCATCTGATAGTCTTTAGATCAAAAAAGATCAACGACTTTGATTTGTAAGCATGTGACACCATTGATATTTTTTAATCTATATATATATATAGAGAGGGGTAGAATCCTCTGACACCGGTGTCAAATTTCAAATTTGACACCTCATCTGAGAGTCATTAGATCCTTTGACACTAGTGTCAAATTTAAAATTTGACACCTCATCTAAGAGCCATTAGATCCTTTGACACTAGTGTCAAATTTGAAATTTGACACCTCAACCGAGAGCCAATAGATCTAAAAAGATCAATGAAGTCACATACTTATAAATCAGAGTCGTTGATCTTTTTTAATCTCAGAGCTCTTAGATGAGGTGTCAAATTTTAAATTTGACACTGGTGTCAAAAGATCCCATTCACACACACACTCTCTCTCTTATGTCTTTAGAAAAGGAATAATTTAATGTAAATGATCGTTATGCCATGAAATAACCTATTATTGTGGATGCACAATTCGCAATGACTAGGTAACGAAAGTGACGTGCAAATGTGCAATGTCTATCTTCCTTGAAACATTCATGCTATGACAGGGCTGCTTCTTGGAACTTACCTACCCTCTCAGTCATCAAAGCAAAGAACTTGAACAGATAAAGTAATGCCACTCTCACTCCTAATCTAATTGGTTTGAAAAAATTGATATAATGGTTTGAGATGCATTCTTTAGCATAGAACCATGATCAAGATGGGAAACTTGATTTGCTCCAAGAAAAAAAAGCCAGTTGAAATGCATTATTTAGCACATAACCAATCATAATTATTTTCAGAACACAAAAAGTGGAATGCTTGATAAAAGAATTATAGGAAAATAAAAACCACTTCCCATTAAACCTGGGGTGAGGACAATCTCTGTACGTGTAACATCCTGTATGAATCCGATTATGTTATCATCTATTATGATATTAAGCGTAGTTACAATCACAGCAGTTCATTTAAAATAGGAAAATTTGTCTTTTTAATATCGTTTATAAAATCCTTGCATTTATAAAACGTCCATAATAAACATTTTACCAATTGTGATCATAACTGAAATACAAATGTGGAAGTAGTATCTCTAATGCTTAATTGTCATATAACACCTATCTAAAGAAGCTAAGAGGTTCCCATAAACCAACAAAGCAAAAGTACACAACTTGACATTTTTCCAACTTGAAGTACCGCGATTTTATCTAAACTACAAAAAAATCACCTCAAAAATAAAATCCAATTTTTGACATGTTAAACTAGAGTCTTCTAACTTTCCAACGAGGTTTCATAAGCCTTAATTGGAGTTGTCAAGCCCCGGGAATGTTCGACGCAAGATAGACGTACAAAACTGCATTGTTTAGTTCACTCACATCCCTCATTATTTTTAGCACTGCAGGAATTCTACTAATCCAATTTCTCTCAAAATCTTATACGATATAGTAGACATGTTGAGATTTAATCTTATATATCATAAGCCTAATTTGTGTAAGAATTGAGAGAGATATGAATTTTTGAATACTGTAGATAGAAGCTGCCACATACAGCACAAAATAGGACAGTCTGCCTTCAATTGAAAACTGGGCAATTTATACAACTCTAAATGACACGGAAAGTGTAGTTAACATCCTAAGCTTTAAAATAAGGTATGGCATATCTCAATTGGACAATTGTGGAGGGATATATGGTATCCCAAAATTAGGTGAAATCCAGACCATTTTTTTAGAAATTTTGGCATCATCTCTTTTGTTTTCTTAACTAATCCCACTTTTACAAGTGTGTTCCATTTCCTTAAAAAGTACCTATTTGACCATAGGTTGGCACACAAAGGTTCAAGATACCTTGGTGCTTTTACGACCTACAGTAGACATTAATTTAATTCCTTCCTTAAACCTCAAGTTATCATCAATCACTTACTTGATTTACAAGTTATTAACCATTTCATACACATTATCCATTTTTCATGCATTCACCTTAATGAAACAACATCATTACCTAGAATAGGCCTATTGCCCTTCTATCACATACATCAACATTTAATTATACAAGATCCTCAATATGTCCAATTACATTTACATCAACTACAAATATAACTATTATAACAACCCTGATTAACAAATCTGGAAATTTTAAAAGGATAAGGTTAGTTACTAGTTTACACTAGCTTCGGAATAAGTAAGCATTTGATGTGAATTTTATTGAGTAAATGAATGAATTGACATGCTAAAATTTATGATGATATAACTCATGTCAAGTAAGGTAAATTAGACCTAAATAAGAATATTAATAAAATCTAGGAGTCAAAATATAAATATGTGAAAGTATAGAGACTAATTTTTAAATAAACAGAACAAGGGTCTAAGTTTAAGTTTGATTGTGTAATTAAAATCTTTATACAATTTTGATGACTAACAGTGGTATTGGATTAATCTAATTATGTCTATATTAATTTATAAAAATAAGTCAAAGCTTGATAAATTAAAATTCAAAGGTATGGTAAATTGTATGAAAAATCAAAGTATGTAGTCAAAGTTGACTACTTTACTAACCTAGTCTTATTTTCTACTAAATGATTGATTGAATGAATTCTTTTATGCCAAGATACATATGAAATTATATGTTTTAAGATGGACCAATCATATTAATTTAAAAGGATGACTAGATCAAAGTTGAAAGAAAGACTAAAAAACTATTGGTTAAGTAGTTTTGTTGAATTGTTAAATTTCCTACATGTAAGTTGCTTTCTTTCTTCCTTTATGATAGACCACGAAATTCTTGTTCCTTGTGGTCATATATGTGGCTAAATATGTATTGTAAAGTATCCAATAGGAACTGATTAAGTGTTGTGTTGAAAGTTAAAAGTTGTAAGCTAATTGTAAAGTTAAAAACTAAGCAACTTTGTGAGATTTTTTAATTCATAAGGTAGCTGCACATTTTTATAAAGTGAAGGGAAATATGTGGACTAATGATATGTAAAATTAAGCTGACAAAGTGGCAGACTTTGTGGGGAAATCTAGAAGGTGAAAATTTGGAAGATAAGTTAAATAACTTCGGATATTTTTATCACAAAGTGGTCATCTTTTTCTCCTTGTCTCATGAAGCTTATCCTCCTCTTCTCTTGTGTTTTCATGGCTGAGCTTGGTCTCTTGAAAGGGGCTAAATCATATCTCTTAAACTAAACACCTTTAGGTTAAAGTTTCTACATGAAACTTGTAGTTTAAGAGCTTATGAACCCAACCATACAATTATTTTTCCATGAGAGGCTGTTATGATTGTATTTTATCCTCTCCAAAGTCATGAAGGTGTGGCTGACTTGGTGTGAAAATATGATGGTTTCAAGGGTTTAAAGTGTGGAGATGAACCTAGAGTTATTTTGGAAGCTATATAAGGTACCCTACTTGATTTTTAGTGGTTTGATCTTGAGATTTCATCTTTGTTCTTCCTATTTTAAGGTTGAATATATGATGTTATAACCTTGAATATTTGATGAGGTTTTTATGGGATTAAAACTTGGTTGTTGAATTAAAAGAAAACTAAGCAAGTAAAGCTTGTAAAATATGCAAGAAGATTAGTTAAACATCAAGCTATGATTTTGGCCATCATGAGTAAAATTGGATGGAATTATATTTCATCCTTATTCTCATGAAGATAATTGGTTTAAATTGAACCTATGATGATTAATCTTGAAGGAAAAATTGATTGAAGTCACTAGAACATGATTGAGTGGATTTAAAATAGATAAACCCTATTAGAGGCAAATCTGACCTTTATTTTGAAAATTTATAATTGGAGTTGTAGAATTCCAAATGGAGTGTGGTTTATTCAAAATTAATGATAAGTAAATCTAGTATAATATATCAAAAATTTTGACTAATCCAATTAGAATTGGAGATTTCGCGAGTTAAAGAGTGAAGGTTGTTCAGGCTGTAATGAAATGTTATTTACCTTATGATGTTGTTTGTGGGGGAAAATATGATTTGGGTGTCCATGGTTTGAATGGTTTATGATCTATAAGGTTTTCTTCATAAAGCTTTGCCAATCCCAATGCCTAATGGTGATCATAGAGGTGGTAGGTTAAAATGATGATGTCTAGAACTATCTATATTAGTGCATGGGGCATTTCCCTGAATGCCAACGTTAGAATTATCTTGAGGTATTTGACGACCTTGTTTGGGCCTCCAGTAGGCGAGCTATACCTTGGTGAATAAGTGTAAATTGTATTTCTTAGGATTCTTGGAGACGATTATGTGATTCCTGAATGCCCAAATATTCTTGTTCTCAAAGGAGTTTGACAACATGGAATTGTTGTTCGAGAAGTTCAAGACATTGGGTTAAATCCTGAAAATGGGTATTTTCTATTATGGGAGGGTGAGTTTGAGAATGAAAGTCTTACTAGAGTCACGTTTATCAGACTCAAGGCCAAATTTAAAACTAATGGATCCAGGCCCAGGTTATCAGTCTTAAACTCATTTCTCCTCCTTGTAACAACCCGTGTTAACCCGGATTGTTAACATATTATCGTGTTAAGCCATGTTTAATTAAAACGCGGAATAACTTTTTCTTTAATTCTATTATGACGTCATTAACCTTAGCCAACTTGAATACTTAATCAATTTCGTAAAATATTGCTTGTATGTAAATTGCAAGACAACTAACTGAAATACCTCATATATAAATAATAAGTGAGTATCTAAGTCACAGAATTACAACACATAGCCCGGACCAAAATCCTGATACATTAATACAACTTTAACTAGAAGAAAGCATACTCAAGTCTATGTGGCATGGACAAACCCCATGCTCACCAAATAAGGCACAATGCCCAACAATAGTCTCAACAGACAATAACATAATAATAGCGGAAAACATAAACAACAGTCAATAACCAGCATCCAGCATGTCAGCACATCACAGTAATATCTAACTCTGCTCTGGCCTCCTGCCACCTGAGGCCTCAACATTACCTGAACCTGAAATAAGCGTCCCCAAACGTGGGGTGAGATCTCTAAACAAGAAATCTCAGTAAGACAAGGGGTCCTCAAGGATCTTCCACCCCAAGCTCACTTACATGTGCAATATAAGTTCAAAAGCAGTATTTCCAATATTAGTTCCAAAACTATGCAGTGCAACAGATATTCGTGCCATGTGTGTTTATACTATCTACTGGCCAGAGAAATGTAGGAATACGTCTAAACCCACATGAGTACAAGGAGCACCGCTTGCACCTCACCCACAGTGTAAGAACCCGTACCGCTAATTAAGGTAATTAGTGAATTAATTATGATAATTAGAAAATGATTCCATAATTGACCTTAATAATTATTAATGGGCTTAAATAATTATACTGAGTGAGTAAAAATGTTGAAAGTCGCTTTTCGGAAGAAAAACGCAGATACCGGTTCTGCTACCCGGTATAAATGCGTACCGGAAAAGTATCCCGGAAAAATATAACGAATGCATGATAATTACTAAAATATTATGTAGGACTTGTAAAACAAGTTTCAAGTCAAAATAATATAATCTGATGCCAGAACTGATACTGGCTATGGAAAAGCGCGTACCGAAAAGGTGCTCCGAAAAATAAAATAAAAATATGAAAAATCTTAGAAAAATGTCTAGGTCTAGATTCCGAAGTTTGGGATCAAGATCTTTTGCGTAGCTATTAAGGCTAATACTGCGCGTTAATTGGCTAAGTGGCTATATATATTCATACTTGGCACATAACCCTAGGCCATACACAATTCCTACGTGAACTTTGCAGCCTTGTGACCAGCCACCTTGCTTCTCCATTTCTTCCTCCTTTCTCACCAAAGTCACCTCCTTTGATCATTGTTTCCCTTCTTGATCAAATAAACACTTGAGTGTGAGCATTGGAGAATGCTTAGGGTGCCTTTTCTGAGTGGTGAGGTTCTGTTTGGGTTGGTTGTGAAGGCTGTCTTGTTGGGTTGGTGGTGGTGAAGTGTGGTTCTTGGTTTGTGAGGCTTCAAGGAGCTTTCTTTGTGAAGAAAGATCCTTGCTTGTGTGACATTTTCGTGCACCCTTGAAGTCAGAACCTTTGGAGTTGGTGGTGAGCTCCAAGAGCAGCCTTTGCCTCTATTTTGAACCTTTGGTGAGTTTTCTTCACTTGATCATGTGTTTTGATAGGTTAAAGGTGTCATCTTTACATGTAATTGGGTTAAGTAAGTAACCAACTGGAATGTTAACCTAAGTGGGTATAAAAATGCATGTTTTAACGTTTTGAAGTGTTAAAAATGGAACCTTGGAAGGATATCTTCACGAAATGCAGAAACTGCATTTTGTCGTGGATATCCGGATATCAGTATCCGGATATGGTATCCGGATATGCATATCCGGATATGGTATCCAGATATCCATATTCGGATGTGGGAACTGGGTATCCGGATATGGTATATCCGGATATGGCCAGTGTGATATCCGGATATGGCATATCCGGATATGTTCCCTGTGATATCCGGATATCCTGGGTTTTCGCAGAACAGTAGCTGTGCTGTGTGAACAGTAAGCTATTGGGGGTTTGTGGACCCTAGATTAAGGAAGTTGAACTTCTGTAATTAATAAACTAAGTCAGAATCATATGATTAAGGGCTTATGACTTTGTTGGGAGCCTTAAGACGTAAAACGTAAAGGAAAGGCGTAGTCTTTAAGTTGTATGCTTGTGATGCATAAATATTGATGTGTTATTGGTCCATATCAGATTGTGATACTGCTGTGTTTGGACGTAAGAGTGGTTGGACTCTTGGCTTGGATAGCTAGCTTGCAAGGTAAGCTTTCGTGTCCTCGGTTTAGCCATTTTGTGGTTCCACCATGTCCCATGGGGATGTGGTTTATGCATGCTGTGTTACATGCTTTGATGTTTTGGAAATGCTGTTGAGCTATTATATGCAATGTGCTTTTATGATATGCATGTGGTGTCCACCTATACGGTAAGCCTGAGTATGTGGTACATACAAGATGGTGAGGCTGTGGGTGAGGTGCAAGCGGTGTTCCTTGTACTCATGTAGGTATAGACGTATTCCTGCATTTCTCTGGCCAGTAGATTTGATAAACACACATGGCATGATTATCTGCTGCATCGCATAGTTTTGGAACTTATATTGTAAATACTGTTTTTGAACTTATATTACACATGTAAGTGAGCTTGGGGTGGAAGATCCTTGAGGACCCCTTGTCTTACTGAGATTTCTTGTTTAGAGATCTCACCCCACGTTTGGGGACGCTTATTTCAGGTTCAGGTAATGTTGAGGGCTCAGGTGGCAGGAGGCCAGAGCTGAGCTAGACTATATGTATTTTGCTGACATGATGGATGCTATTTATTTGACTGTTGTTTATGTTTTCTGCTAAGTTTATGTTGAGACTGTCATGGGGCATTGTTGCCTTATTTGGTGAGCATGGGGTTTGTCCATGCCACATGGTTTGTTAGTGTCTTTTAATTGAAGTTGTAATTAAAGTATCAGGATTTTGGTCCAGGCTACGTGTTGTAGTCCTGCGACTTAGATACTCACTTATTATTTATATATGAGGCATTCCAGTTAGTTGTCTTGCAATTTACATACAGGCAGTATTTTATGAAATTGATTAAGTAATCAAGTTGGTTAAGTTTAATGACGTCATAATTGAATTAAAGGAAAAGTTATTCTGCATTTTAATTAAGCGTGGCTTAATACGATAGTATGTTAACAATCCGGGTTAACACGGGCTGTTGCATTTTATGGTATCAGAGCACTTTCTAGGAAAAAGCCTGTATGTATTGCAATAACTTAGGATGTTTCGTTGCGTCTACTTTGCGTTCTCTCTGATTGGTGTGTGTTATGATGATGCATATGTGACCACATAGCGTGGGCCTGATCAACTCATTCCTTGTGTAACTTGTGCAGAGTCATGGTGCCACCAAGGAGGAACCCTAGTACGAGTGAGGATCAATCGGATCCTATCCTGGCTGCATTGGCTGAGATGCAGGCGGCCCGACTAGCCGACCAGGAGGCCACGAGGTTGGCAAACCAGGCGATGCTGGACGCCATCAGAGAGGCGAACCGGCAAGCCACGGCTGAGGTTCTGGAGGAGAACCGGATGGCCAACATGACTATGATGAGGGTCATGTTGGAGGAGTTGAGGGCTGGTCCTGCTGCTGGCCAGTGTCCTCCACCATCTCCACCGCCGCCACCGTCTCTACCTAGTCAACAGGAGGACACCCAGAGTCAGATGGGTGAGGGCAGTCACTTGACGGGGGCTATGCAGACCATCCCCGTATTTGCTGAGGATCGTGACGAAATCGATCGCCGGCTGAATGCTTTCCGCAAGCATAAGCCACCTTCTTTCGACGGATCTTATGATCCCATTGCTGCTGCCAGATGGCTACAGGCGTTGGACAAGATCTTCCGGATCATGCAGTGTACCGATCCGCAGAAGCTGATGTTCGCCACTTACATGCTGGAGGGCGAGGCCCATGAGTGGTGGACCAATATTTCTCACATCTACGAGATGCAGGGCCGTGTGATGACGTGGCCATTCTTCGAGGAGTGCTTTCTGGGGCAGTACTTTCCATATGACTCTCAGGAAAGGAAACAGGGAGAGTTTGACCGTTTGGTGCAGGGCTCGTTGTCTGTCGACGAGTACCTGGCCAAGTTTAATGAGCTGGTCAAGTTCGCTCATTTCCGCATTGCGAGACCGACTCCTATTTTTCTTGCGGCTAAGTTCCGGAGGGGACTTAATGAGGACATTGCCGGACATCTTGCTGGTTCTGCTTCGAGAGACTTCGGAGCTTTAGTACAGCAGTGTCGCGACATTGAGGACTACTGTCGTTTGTGTCAGACCAAGAAGGCCAAGATTGAGGTGCCACAGAGTACTGGTGGTTTCGTTTCCTGGAGAGACAGGAAGCTTGGTAATAAAAGCAAGGGCAAACAGTTGGCGGCTAAGCAAGCGCCAAATCAATTTAAAAGGCCTTCTACTCAGGGAAACGCAGCTAGACCTTCTGCTCCCAGATGCTCGGGGTGCGGGAAGTCACACTTTGGGCCGTGTTCTACCGGACAGCTGATATGTTTCCAGTGTGGCAAGGAGGGCCACTATTCCAGAGATTGCCCGACGGCGAGAGTTGCCGCAGTGCAGGCTGTGCCATTGCAGATGGTTCCTACTGGAGCACCAGTCGTGCCACCTACTACGGGGTGAGTTTACACACTTGATCGTCAGCAGTCGGACAGAGCTCCGAACCTGGTCAGAGGTACTGTTACCATTGGTGGTTCAGCTGTTGCTGTGCTTTTTGATTCTGGGGCAACGCATTCTTTTGTTGCTACCCCTATTGCTGTGGGGCTTGAGTTGCCCAGTGATGTGCTTTCTCCACCGATGCGGGTGACCACCGCCACCGGAGAAAAATCTTTGACCTCCACTGTTCATCGCTATGTAGCGTTTCAGTGGGATGGCCGCGACTTCTCGGTAGATCTGATAGGATTGCCGATGGCCAACCTGGAGATTATTCTGGGCATGGATTGGTTGTCCAGAAACTGTGCATTGATTGACTGCTGTGCCAAGAGAGTGGTGATGTCTCCGTGTGGGTCCACAACCAGTTCCTCACCGTTCATTTCAGTCCTGCAGGCGAGGAGGGCCTTGAGAGCAGGGGCTTTTGGCTATGTCATGTTGGGAGGTTTGGTGAGTGGGACACAGGAGGATCTCACTGGCATTCCTGTGGTGAGGGAATTCCTCGAGGTGTTTCCCGAGGAGATTCCTGAGTTTCCACCGCAGAGGGAGATAGAGTTCTCCATAGACTTATTGCCTGGTGTGGGGCCTATATCGTTGGCTCCATACCGGATGTCGCCACCAGAGTTGGCGGAGCTGAAGAAGCATATTGAGGAGCTTTCAGCAAAAGATTTCATTCGGCCGAGTGTGTCTCCCTGGGGAGCACCGGTCATTTTTGTGAAAAAGAAAGATGGGACCATGCGGTTGTGCACCGACTACAGACAGTTGAACAAGGTGACAATCAAGAACAAGTATCCCCTTCCACGCATTGATGATTTGCTGGATCAGCTCAGGGGTGCTTGCGTGTATTCCAAGATTGACCTCCGGTCCAGTTATCATCAGATACGGGTAAAGCCGGAGGATGTCCCAAAGACAGTGTTTCGCTCGAGGTACGGGCATTATGAGTATTTGGTGATTCCGTTTGGACTCACGAATGCACCCGCTGTGTTCATGGACTACATGAACAGGATCTTCCAGCCGTACCTGGATCAGTTTGTGATCGTCTTCATTGACGACATCTTAATTTACTCCAAGACGGAGGAGGAGCATGCTGAGCACTTGAAATTTGTTTTGCAAGTGTTGAAAGAGAAAAAGCTATATGCTAAGCCGTCGAAATGTGAGTTTTGGCTCAAGGCGGTGAAATTTTTGGGTCATGTGATTTTCGCTGATGGAGTTGCAGTTGATCCTAACAAGATTGAGGCCGTGATGGACTGGGAGAGGCCCAAGACGGTTACAGAAGTGAGAAGCTTCTTAGGTTTGGCAGGGTACTATAGGAGGTTCATAGAGGGATTCTCCAAGATGGTGCTACCGATGACTCGCCTTACCCGAAAGGGGACTCCATTCGTGTGGACACATGAGTGTGAGGAGTGCTTCCAGGAGTTGAAGGAGAGACTGACTACTGCTCCTGTGTTAGTCCTTCCTGATCCTGCGGAACAGTTTGAGTTATATTGCGATGCCTCTGGAAAGGGGCTAGGCTGTGTGTTGATGCAGAAAAGGAAAGTTGTTGCCTATGCTTCAAGACAGTTGAAACCTCATGAGGAGAACTACCCGACTCACGACTTGGAGTTGGCAGCCATTGTTTTTGCTTTCAAGATTTGGAGGCATTACCTGTTTGGCATGAAGTTTGCTGTATTCAGTGATCACAAGAGCCTGAAGTATCTGTTTGACTAGAAGGAGTTGAACATGAGACAGCGGAGATGGATGGAGTTCTTGAAGGACTACGACTTTGAGTTGAGGTACCATCCTGGCAAGGCCAATGTGGTAGCCGATGCTTTGAGTCGGAAATCCGTGAGCTTATCCAGCTTGATGATGAGCGACTACGAGGTGATCGAAAAGTTCAGAGACTTGAGAGTGAACTCCTTGTTTGGGGGCGCACTGCTCGAAATGGAAACAGCAGAAGTGATTAATGAGCTGATGGAAAAGATTAAAGAGGCGCAAGTGTAAAGAGAGTGCCTTGATTATGTGAAGAACCAGGATGGTGTGTCTTGGAACGAGGATGGTTTATTGCTGTTTCAGAAGAGGATTGTTATTCCTCGAGGGCCATTGACCGAAGAGGTTATGGCAGAGGCTCATAAGGGCCGGTTTACTATCCACCCTGGTGCCACAAAAATGTACCAGGACTTGAAGAGAAATTTTTGGTGGCCGGGCATGAAAAAGGACATAGCGGTCTTCGTGTCCAAGTGTTTGATATGTCAGAAAGTGAAGATCGAGCACCAGAAACCGTCTGGTAAACTTCAACCTCTGGAGATTCGACAGTGGAAGTGGGAAGGTATTTCCATGGACTTCATGGTGGGGTTGCCTAAAACTCAGGCTGGTTGTGACTCTATCTGGGTCATTGTGGACAGATTGACCAAGTCTGTCCATTTTCTTCCAGTGAAGGTGAGCTTCACTACAGAGCAGTTGGCCAAGCTATATGTCCGCGAGATTGTGAGGCTTCACGAGGTGCCCGAGAGTATCATCAGTGATAGGGACCCGAAGTTCACATCTCGGTTCTGGGAGGCGCTGCAGGAGGCTTTTGGTACGCAGTTGAGATTGAGTACCGCCTATCACCCTCAGACTGACGGACAGACTGAGCGGACCATCCAGACATTGGAGGACATGTTGAGAGCTTGCACATTGGAGCAGGGTTCTGCATGGGATAGGTACCTTCCGTTGGTAGAATTCTCGTACAACAACAGTTTTCATGCTAGTCTGGGCATGGCACCCTACGAGGCGCTGTATGGTAGGAGGTGTCGGACTCCTACTTGCTGGTCTGAGGTTGGAGATAAAGAGCTTTTTGGCTTGGACTTTGTCCAAGATACTACCTAGCAGATCCAGATGATCAGGGAAAAGTTGAAGCAGGCGCAGAATCGCCAGAAAAGCTACTATGATGTCAAGCATCGTCCACTGGAGTTCAGTGAGGGTGAGCACGTGTTTGTGAAACTTTCACCTGTCACAGGTGTTGGACGGGCGCTCGGAGTGAGGAAGTTGAGCCCGCGGTTCATTGGGCCCTACCAGATCCTTGGTAGAGTAGGACCAGTTGCCTATCGACTTGCCTTACCTCCGAACCTAGCCAACATCCACGACGTGTTTCACGTGTCTCAGCTTCGGAGGTACATAGCAGATCCTTCGCACGTGGTGCAGCCGAATGATGTGGAGGTTCGGGAGAACCTAAAGACTCCCGTCGGACCACTCAAGATTCTCGATCGAGGCGAGAAACAGCTTAGAAGCAAGATCATTCCGATGGTCAAGGTGCAGTGGACTGGGCGTAGTCCCGAGGTGTGTTACATGCTTTTATGAAATTGATTAAGTAATCAAGTTGGTTAAGTTTAATGACGTCATAATTGAATTAAAGAAAAACTTATTCCGCATTTTAATTAAGCGTGGCTTAATACGATAGTATGTTAACAATCCGGGTTAACACGGGCTGTTACACACAGCCTCACCATATCGTATGTACCACATACTCATGCTTACCATAAAGGTGGACACCACATTGCATATCATAAAAGCACATTGCATATAACAGCTCAACAACATTTCCAAATATTAAAAGCATGTAACACAACATGCATAAACTACATCCCCATGGGACATGGTGGAACCACAACATGGCTAAACCGAGGACACGAAAGCTTACCTTGCAAGCAATCACTCCAAGCCAAGAGTCCAACTACTCTCAAGTCCAAACACAGCAGTATCACAATCTGTTATGGACCAATAATATATCATTAATTATGCATTACAAGCATACAACTTAAAGACTACGCCTTTCCTTTACATTTTACATCTTAAGGCTTCCAACAAAGCCATAAGCCCTTAATCACAAGATTCGGACTTGGTTCATTAATTACAGAAGTCCAACTTCCTTAATCTAGGTTCCACAAATCCTAACATCATCTCTGTATGAACAGTACCTCACTGTCCTACGAAATCCCAGAATATCCGGATATTCCTCGGGGACATATCCGGATATGCAATATCCGGATATCACACTGACCATATCCGGATATTCAATATCCGGATATCCAGATCCCCATATCCGGATATCAATATCCGGATACCATATTCGGATATCAATATCCGAATATATGTTCGACAAATATCCGGATATTTCACGACAGAATTCCATTCTGCATTTTCGTGAATATCCAGTCCAAAGGATCCAACTTTAACCGATTATAAGCACTTAAACATGCATTTCTAGGTGTGTTAAACCTTCCCCACCCTTAAGTTATCAACTTAGTTGAATACATGCATCAAGATTCCATTTTTAAGCATATAAACTCAAGTTCAAAGGTGGTGATCATACCACAAACCAAAAGTAGAGGTAGATGATGATCTTGGAGCTCACACAACAGCTCCCTATGCTGCCTCAACACTGAGCACGAAAATAGCACCACAAAGGTTGGTTCTTCCCCACAAAGATGACACTTTGAAGCTCAAAATGTCATCAACAAGGTTTCCACCACTCAAGCTCCAAACTCAGCCCCACACCTTCACCCAACACAGCTCCCTCAACTCAGAAAGAAGACTACAATGCAGCCCCAAGGCTAACTTTCACCCTCCCTAAGTGTTTAGAATGATGAAACAAGCATCAAAGGTGATAACTTGGCCAAGAAATGGAAGGAGAGGAGCAATGGGACAGTGCACAGCAGCTGACCAGCCCAAGACTCACGTAGGAATGTAGTTGCCTAGGGTCTTGTGCCCTTAGTGTGCATATTTATAGCCACAAGGCCACTTAGCGCGCAGTATTAGCCTTAATAGCTACACAAAAGATCTTGATCCCAAACTTTGGAATCTAAACCTACACATTTTTCTAAGATTTTTCATATTTTTATTTTATTTTTCGGAGCACCTTTCCGGTACGCGCTTTTCCATAGCCAGTATCATTTCTGGCATCAGTTCTCATTATTTTGACTTGAAACTCATTTTACAAGTCCTACATATTATTCTAGTAATTATCATGCACTTATTATAATTTTTTGGGATACTTTTTCGGTACGCATTTATACCGACTAGCAGAATCGGTATCTGCACTTTTCTTCTGAAAAGCGACTTTCAGCGTTCTTACTCACTTACTATAATTATTTAAGTCAAATGATAATTATTAAGGTCAATTATAGAATCATTTCCCGAAAAGCGACTTTCAGCGTTCTTACTCACTTACTATAATTATTTAAGTCAAGTGATAATTATTAAGGTCAATTATGGAATCATTTCCTAATTTATCATAATTAAATCATTAATTACCTTAATTAGTGGTGCGGGTTCTTACACTCCTCGCATACTATCAAGCCATATGCAACAAATCATAATAGATGGAAAGCTAACCGAATTAGTTTTAATTAGTTGTCAAGTTTGTTAGTTAGTTATTGTTCAGTTCTGAACCTTTATGTTTTAGCTTGTGATTATAAATATCTTTCATGTAATCAGTTTTGAAGTTAATGAGAATGATTAACTTTTCCACTTCAAGGTGTTATCAGAGCTCTCATTGAGCTCTGGTATTCTCCTTTGAACATCCTTTTTCCTTTCCTCAATTTGAATCAACCTTTGTTCAACCTTCTTCTCTTCGTTCTGGTTCAATTTTTCTTCAATCAGTTCCATGGCGAATCTTATTGCAGTTCCTGATCCACAAACAAACTCTTCTCATCCTTTGTTTTTACATCCAAACGAAAGTCCAGCTTTAGTTTTGGTTTCACCACCATTGAATGGTGAAAACCATCACTCCTGGGCTCGAGGAATGAAGGTAGCACTAATTTCTAAGAATAAGCTAGGCTTCATTGATGGAAGCATCTCTGCGCCAGATCAAGATGAACCTACATTTGCAACTTCGCAACGCTATAACACGATGGTGATGGGATGGATTCAAATATCTACATCTGAATCCATAGTGAAATCGATTATATGGATAGAACATGCTCATAACGCTTGGCTGGATTTGCAGGAACGATTTTCCCAAGGAGATGTGTTTCGAGTTTCAGACATAATGGAAGAAGCTTTTCGCTTGAATCAGGGAGACATATCTGTAACTGATTACTACACTCACCTCAAAACATTATGGGGTGAGTTAGATAATCTCAAACCTCTCCCTAATTGTACTTGCGTTGTTCCCTGCGTATGTGGAGCAATCGAAGAGGAGGTCCTAGTTATAGAGGAAGATTTGCTGCAAGAGGACGAGGTCGAGACATTGGTGGCAGAACTCAAACTAATCGCGTATGCACTCATTGTGGCAAAAGCAACCATACGATTGAAACATGTTATCCCCTACATGGATTTCCACCAGGTTACCGCACAAGCACTAGAACTTCCGATACAAATTTTGCAAGCACAGATCCTCAGAACTTCCATCAAGAGATTTCAATTGCCTCAAAATCAGAACCTTACATCCATATGACCAAAAGTGAGTATCAACAACTTATGAAGCTTCTACAGAAGTCTCCTTTCACTGGTCCTGCTAATGCATCTGTAACAGCTCATGTAAGCAATGTGGCTCAAGTTTCCAGTATAAATACAACAGAAGGAAAAGAAAAATCAGGTAGCTCAAATACTCAATGGATGTGGACACAAGTTCAACAGATCATATTGCACATTCTATTTCTGTTTTTTCATCAATTCATAGAATTTCCCCTTTATCAGTGATTCTCCCAAGTGGCTCCCACATTTATGCTTATTATTCAGGCACCATTCGTTTAAGATCCACATTAACCTTTTGTGATGCACTTTACATTCCCCAATTTCATGTCAACTTGATTTCTGTATCAAAACTTATCACAGCCCTCAATTATTTACTCACTTTTGTTGTTGAATTATACTTTATCACACAAATCCCATCACAGAGGACAATTGGTACAGCTGAAAGGAGAAATGGCCTATACATGATAGTCAATAAAGGTACTCAAGAATCTCAACACGTAAATAAACCAGATAGCAGATGTGGAGCTATAACAAGCAATATAGATGATTCTGTCATATGGCATAGACGATTGGGACATCATTCAAAGAATGTACTGAACAATATGTCTTTGTATTCTCTATTTATTCCCTTTACACATGTAACCCCTTGTGATATATGTCACCTAGCAAAGCAACGAAGACTTCCCTTTACTTCTAGTGAAACTAAAACCAATGAAGTGTTTGATTTGTTACATACAAACATCTAGGGTCCATTCTTTACTACATCCATAAGTGGTCATCGTTTCTTCCTTATTGTGGTCGATGATTATTCACGATTTACATGGATATTTTTAATGAAAAACAAGAGTGAAACACGTCAGTATATTCATGATTTTTTTCTTTCATTGAAACACAATTCAACACCTTCATTAAGTCAATCTGCAGTGATAATAGAGCAGAATTTGCCATGAATGAGTTTTATAAGCAAAAGGGGATTCTCCATCAAACCAGTTGTGTTGAGACCCCACAACAAAAGGCTTGGTTGAACGCAAGCACAAACATTTACTAAATGTAGCCCGTGCCTTTTTGTTTCAAACTAATCTCCCACTTCCATTTTGGAGTTATGTTATTCTCCATGTTGCTCATGTCATCAACCTCTTGTGCTCCTCTTTTCTGGCCAATCAAACACCATATCAAAAATTGTATGGAATGCCTCCATTACTGATACACCTATGAGTCTTCAGTTGCTTATGCTATGCTTCAACTTTATTGGTTCATCGCACCAAATTCACTCCTCGAGCTCGCAAGGCTGTGTTCTTGGGGTTCAAAGAAGGAACAAAAGGATACCTTCTATATGATCTAAACTCTAAAGAATTTTTTATCTTACGAAATGAGATATTTTATGAAACACATTTCCCATTTCAACCAACCCATATCTCAGACACCCCACCATCACATATTTCTGATTCACTTTATCCCAACAATCCTCTTTATGATATTTTCGGTCCTTCCACACAGCCACCTAACCCCTCATACTCACTATTCACCATACCAGATGTCAATCCACTTTCCAATCCCACTCAAACCCAAGTTCCATCATCCATCCCACCCACTACAAACAACTCACCATCTCATCAAATCTCTTTACCACGTATTTTACCTACCACCGCACAACTCAACCCATCATCAGATCTCAACACTTCATCTGCAACCACTGACACATAGTCCGAGCCACTATCATTAGAACATGCCACCTCATGACCCTTTACCATAACAGATGGAAATCTTCGTCGTTCAATACGTGCTCGAGTGCCTCCACAATACCTTGTTGATTATCATGTCGGGCTCTCCACAGCTACCAATAATACTCTGAGTGATTTCCCATTTCCCACCAGGTATCCCTTATCCAATTTTATTTCCTATGATTCTTGTGCTCCTTCTTATCATCATTTTTTTCTAAACTCCTCAACTCACACTGAACCACACACATACTCATAAGCTGCCAAATTCAAACATTGGCGGCAAGCAATGGAAAAAGAACTCGATGCTTTAAAGCTCAACAATACTTGGGTGTTGGTGCAACTTCCCCCTGGAAAAAAAACAATCGGGTCCAAATAGGTGTATAAAATCAAATATCAGTCCAACGGGTCAATCAAAAGACACAAAGCACACTTGGTTGCTAAAGTGTTCAAACAACAAGAAGAAGTGGATTATTTTGACATATTCTCACTGGTTGCCAAGCTTACCTTTGTACGCACATTGCTTACTATAGCTTCAGCAAGAAGCTGGTTTCTTGAGCCATTAGACGTAGATAATGCATTCTTACACGGAGACCTCAATGAAGAGATTTACATGGACCCTCCTCCTGGCTTATCTTCCTCTGGAAATCTAGTTTGCAAGGTCCATAAATTATTATATGAGCTCAAGCAAGCCAATCGCCAATGGCACGCAAAATTTCCCTCTGCCCTTCTGTCTTTGGGATACGTTCAGGCCCAAGCAGATCACTCTATGTTTACTCTTCAAATTACTACTTCTTTCACAGTACTCCTGGTTTATGTTGATGATGTAGTATTATCTAGTAATTGCATGACTAAGATTAATCGAGTCAAAGGTTTTCTTCATGAACGCTTTCGTATTAAGGGTCTTGGCAATTTACATTACTTTCTTGGTTTAGAATTTGCCCGTTCCCAATCTGGAATACTTCTCAACCAATGAAAGTATGCGTTGGAGTTACTGTCAGATGTTGGGCTCCTCGCTGCAAAACTTGTCTCTATCCCAATAGTTCCATATCTATCTGCCACTCAAATGCAGAGTTCTCCATTGTTGGATCCTTCAACCTACCATTTTTTAATTGGCAGGTTATTATACCTAATCATAACCCGACCAGACATTGCGTACCCTATTCATTATTTAGGTAAATTTTTTGCCTCTCTATGTGATCATCACCTTACTGCTGCTCAGCGTGTTCTACAGTACTTGAAGAATGCCCCTGCTATTGGGCTCTTCTATCCTTCACATGGCTCCTTGTGCGTATGAGCTTTTGCTGATTCAGATTGGGCTTCTTGCCCCCTCACTCGCAAGTTGTTACAAGATTCATACATTCTTGGCGCTCGAAGAAGCAGACTATTTTTTCTCGTTCATCTTCAGAAGCAGAATATAGAGCTTTAGCTAGCCTTTCTTGCGAGTTGAAATGGTTTCAGTATCTTTTCTATTATCTTGGTTTGTCATGGAACACTACCTCTATTTATTGTGACAATCGATCAGCTATGTACCTTGCTCACAATGCAACCTTCCATAAGCGTTCAAAACATATTGATGTTGATTGTCATGTTACCTATGACAAAATTCATTATGGCTTGCTTCGTCTTCTTCCTGTCTCCTCAGCTCATCAAGTCGCGGATGTATTCACCAAGTCACTTTCTTCATCAACGTTTATCTTTGTTGTCTCCAAGCTGGGCCTTGTGAATTGATGCTTCACGGCAAGTATACCGATCGCACAAGTAATATAATGATAAGTCAAGTATCGTCTCCACAGGGATTGTGATCAAATATCAAATAATCACTCCTTTTAAGACAGAAGAGTTCAAATAATTGTGGCAAAATGATTGTGAATTTGAGTAATAATAAGAGCTAAAAGTAAAAACGTATTTTTGGGATTTTTGTATTGAATAATAAAAATAAAAATAAGAATTGATTTGTAAAAATATGAGAAAGGCATTGTAGCTAGAGTGCACTCACTAAATGATTCCCACTTCTTACTCTGGATTGATTTACAATACTCATTTATATAATTACTCAGATAAACTATTATCTAAAATCTTAATAGTTAACCCTCAATTTCTTGCAAGATTAACACTTTAATCCCAATTGGAACCCCAATTCCTTGCAATGTTTCTCATGGCATTAGGCAATGAACTCCATAATTTAAGCATCTGCTATTAAATATAAATCTATTCCTAGCATGCATATAAATTGTTATCCTACTCCATTTCAAGATCAAAACCTTAATATTCCTATCTAGGGTTCTAACCCTCAAACTATCATCAATTATTAGATTGATCAGTTCTAATAAAGAAGATATAAATTACGCACAGAGTAGAGATAAAGATAATTATATAGACGAAAAATTATAAATCAATCCGTTGTAACAAGGGTTCGCATAAGGTTCGTGACCCTAACTACAATAAAAAGAACTAGCCAACCATTATCATGGCTAAATATTCAATATTCAACATAAACGATAAAAGAAAAGTGGAAGAAGATGAAATGGATCATTGCAAGAGTCTCTCTGAGCACCACCGTCGTCTCACTTGAATAGAATAGGATTCCTAATTCTGTCATGAGCATCCTATTTATATGCCTCGCTTCTTTCTTCCAAAAATAACCTTCAGAAAATACGGTCCATTTTTCTCGGACACGGGCGCGGGTCTGCGCCATAGTGGCGCCAGTCCGCGCCATAGTTCTGTCATTTGTAAAAACAAGTCCTGCAAAAACTCACAAACCGGCGCGGGTTGACGCCAGTGTAGCACCATGGTCCTGTAAGTTCGTAAACCGGTATGGGTTGGCACCAACTCTCTGGAAATTGTACTGAGCAGCGCGGTGCCATCTTGAGCCAGAGTGGCGCCAACTTGCGCCAACTCTCTGGAATTTAGCCCAAGGTTCACCCGTGTGGAGTCGCGTCAACAAGCTTTTTACAATTTTGTAGCTTTCACTTCTTCTACCTATATAAACACAACCAATAGGTGAAATGTCATTGAAATAGAAAAGTCAATATAGTCAGCAAATCTGTATAAAAATTGCTCTTTTATGACTTAATTCTAATCATTTTCAGCTTGGAAAACTATATTTGCCAGAGGCACATCAAACCATTCCCAGATTTAAACGTTGTTGTCCCCAGCAATGTACAAGACTCAATCCAGGAAACATTCAATTAATCCAACATAACAATCCATAGACACTTTCAGACACAATATGCCATGCATGACTGACCAAATATCATAAATTCCCAACAATGTCATCAGCTTCTTAAAGATACAAGTCTACATTGATTACCCCTCACACAGATAAATAATGTCCACTCAACACTCAGTGTTTAAGGGTATCATGAGCACTCAATCAATCACGACTATAACACTACCATAGACTTGATCATATTCTCAGAAATTCTTAAAAATGAAGAATCAAATACATGCACCAACTGATCAAAAGGAATTCACAGGTTATGACTTGGTCGGGTTAAAGGGTAGGAATATATGTACAGTAGCTCAAACAACAATGAGATTGAAAAACTGATATTACTTCACTTTAGTACATTCAACTCAATAGTTTTGCTCCACTAACATTCCCATAGAATATCGGGAATTAATTCTTGTCAACCACCTTTTATGCACATTCATCCTTTTTCTTTTTCTTACTTTTTCATTTTTCCCCTTTTTTTATAAGGGCATAGATGAAATTTAAATCCCCTAATTACTTGACCTTTGTGGAGCTTACCTCAATTTCTTTGTTTTATTTTCAACACATCAGTAATTCAAACTCAATCAAGGTAAGTCACATGGATATAGGCTAAACTATCAATCAGGTTACCAATCATTTATCAATAAAATAGTTCAGGCTCAAGGGGCTAGCAATGGAAAAATTCACACAGGTGGGCTATTTTGGCCATAAGCTAACAAGAACAAAATGCCTTTATCATTTCAACCAATGCATGCATTACAGAGAAACAGATCAAGTTCAAGAATGTTACAACAGTGAGGTCTCTCAACAAGAAAATTCAGTGTTTAAGCTCAAACCTCACAGCTATGGTATCAATATAAACTCAATAAAATTGACCTCAAACATTATCAGAATTTCACAACATCAGTTCAGACAAACGAGCAATCATCTAATCCAATTATACGTATGCAAAGATCAATATTTTTTTTTAATATATATAAAGATAAAGAGAAATCACAAAATAAAAAACTAAAATTAAAAATTAAAAAAATTAGAATATCTCTCATGATAAAACATTTGTAGTTCCAGAGTGCTTTCCCAAAGCCTACCATTCCCAGATTTAAAGAATTGTTGTCCCCAGCAATAATCAAACCAAAAGATGGACGAAAAATCTGCACCATGGAACAAACAGTAACATATAGGATAAACTATAATGCGTACAATAAAACATCAGAGTGTTTGGGAAATATACCAACTCAAAATAGCTAAATGACCCAAACATCAACCGATGGTCATAATAAAACAACAAAAGTACTAAAAAGAAAAATAAACTAATATACAATAAATCTCCGACAGCAAGGAGATTTAATCAATCCTCCATGTCATCCCTCTCAACAGCATGGGATGAGTCAGCAAATGGAGGATCAGGTGGTACTGGATGCATCGGTGCATGAGACCACCATTCCCAGATTTGATTCCAACCGTGAAGCCATGTGAGGAACTCTTTCAAGTATTATTTTCTCTGAAAGACAGAGTCTCGGTGCCTCTTCTCACAGATTCTCCTTTTGGCGGCCTTCATCCTCCGGTAATCCACATACATCTTCCAACTAGTATCAAAGAGTTTCACCACTTCCTTTCTCATTACCTTCTTCTTTGTAGGATTACACCTCCTTTGAGGCTTCCTCACATGTTTGACATCATCCTCCATGAGAATTTTATGGGTACAGAAAGAAGGATTTACGTCTTTTAAATTAGAAATAGACCACGCTATGGCAGTCTTATGTTCTTTCAGCACTTCTGTCAACTTCCTTTCCTGCTCAGAAGACAACCCCTTATTAATGATAATAGGGTAAGTCTCCTCATTTCTCAAGAAGATGTATTTAAGAGTTTCAGGAAGCTCCTTCAACTCCACTTTTGGGGCACCATCTTCTTTGTCGGAATCCTTCTTCTCAAGAACTTCAAACACAACATTTTCTTCTTCCTCAAAAGGAACAATATCTCGTGCCTCTAGTTCTTCCTCAAGCTCTTGAATAGAAGATTTCTCTTCTTCCACCACTTCTTCTAAAGCATCAAGTCTGAAACAATCACCTTCATCATAAGCTTGTCTCATAGAATCAAAGACATTAATGGTGATAGTCTCATCATTCATCCTTAACTCGAGCTTCCCTTGTTCAACATCAATCATAGCCCGAGCAGTAGCCAAGAAAGGTCTACCCAACAAAAGCGGCATTTCAGTTTCCTCTTCCATGTCCAACACCACAAAATCTACTGGAAAAATGAACTTGTCTACTTTCATAAGAACATCTTCAATGATACCACTGGGCTTCCTTAAAGATTTATCAGCAAGTTATAAGGAGATCTTAGTAGGTTTAAGCTCAGAAGTTCCCAAAGATTTATACACAGACAAGGGCATCAAATTTATACTTGCCCTAAGATCACACAAAGCTTTGCCAACATTTTTGTTACCAATGACAATAGGAATGTTAAAACTCCCTGGATCACGACGCTTACGAGGAAACTTTTTCTGTATAATAACACTGCACTCTTCAGTAAGTGAAACAGTTTGGCGTTCTTGCAACTTGTGTTTTCTTGATAAGAGATCCTTCATAAACTTGGCATAATTGGGCATATTAGCCAAGGCTTCAGCAAATGGAATATTAATGTGAAGCTTTTTGAAAATATCCAGGAACCTTCCATACTGTTGCTTCTGAGCATCCTGCTTGAATCTTTTAGGATAAGGTGCCATGGCTCTCACATATTTAGGACTCAAATCAAATTTCTTCTTATCAATCGGTGGCTCCCCTTCTTCACCTTTCTGAAGAGGCTTCTCAACATTAGAAGGAATTACCACTTCTTTTTCCGACTCTTTAACCTCCTTAAGCTTCTCATCAGCTCCCACATTTATGTTTGGTTTTTCTAGAGCTCCTACCACTTTACCACTTCTAGTTGTGATAGCCATACAATATTTGTAACGCCCTCCCTTGTATGTTCCAAGAGAGTCGTTTGCTAAGCGGAATTAGATTCTTTAACGTCATTTTAGCTATTGAAAAATCATTTTGGCGTTTCTAATCAAAACTTATAGTTGAAATCGATTTTCTTCTAAAAATCAGAGTATGTTTTCAAAATTGTCTTAAGTTGTTGAAAATATTATTTACCCGGCAAACCGTAATGTCTTTAGAAATTCGTATAAAATCACTTCTGACGATTTAAAAAAAAATATTATTTATGATCTAAAAAGAGCACGCCTGGGGCTTCGCGTGCATATAAAATAATAGTAAATCGGAGTTCGTTTGCCCCTTGAAACATAACCCGCAAGGTGCTCGTAAAACTGTTTAAAAATCAGCACTTAATAGAACGTTCAAAAATCCATTTCGCAAAACGTTTCCAGATTTTTCCCAAAACAACCGCTGTTCAAAAAGACTTAACGGAATTAAAATAATAGTTTCTACAGTCATTCAAGTGCTTGACATATAAAAACAATACAGTCATCCAGCAATTAAACAGCAACAACAAAAGTCCAATCGGCATTAATCAACAGCATGCATCCATATAATCACGCCTTCAAATGCTCTTTCGTCTTCCTGCCATTTTATAAAAATAGCAGCCCCAAAGGGGTGAGAATAATCCCAGTAGTGTGGCAACAAAACCAATAATGCAACAGTATTAAACTAGGCACAAAGTCATAAACAGTCACTTCAACATATCCTTTTTCCTTTTCCTTTTCCTTTTCATCATATAATATTGCGTATATAACGCCTTCCTTTTGCGCTCATAGCACCTTCGTGCGCGCAATACACAGTGGATATCCCATAATTCGGCACCCCAAAGGTGGATTCCAACTGTGGCCTATGCGGACGGATGCCAAGTGTCCCATGCCCTGGTACCGTAGGGATGCCTATATGATGCGTGCTCAAACACATGGTCCTGTACATAACTATTCTAAATTGCAAGGCTATATGAATTTGGTACATGCATACCATGCTATGCTGTCACACACAAAACAGAAAAAATAGATGCGGTATGATGTAAGATGCATGCTTATATCATCCTTTTCATATACGTTATGCTGCCACATAATAACTTTACCTCATAACCATATTGCCATCAAGGCATTTTCATGGCAGAATACTTTCATCATACATAACATGATACTTTTACGGAATATGGAGCATCATGTTACAACTTCATACACTAGTCAATAGTCACATTAGGTAATATCGCCTAACACTTACCTTGTGTCCAAGAAATAATCAACAGCACCAAAATTCAGCTCACTAAATAAGAGTTACGTGCACCTAATATATCAACGTACCAAATCAGAATTTTATACAATTATCCCTATAAGTCACCAATAATTTCTAAGCTTCTAATTCATGTACTTTCATCGAATTATAAGGTTCCTAGTGCCAATTATATTCTGCCCTTAAGATTATTTCATCCATTGCTAGTAATCACAATTTTTTCAAGGTCCACAATATGCACAGGTTCAATTTTCATGGTTTACATAGGGGACTAAATTTTCTGACTTCATCTAAATTTTAAACATGTACAGCGAAAATTCTAGGGTTTAATCCCAAGGCAGATTCGGTTTAGGCAGCAGCTGGGTGTTCTTAATTTGTTCCATTACACAATCATTCCTACTGGGCCTAAGGGTGCGCTAAAATGAACTAATAAGCATGCTGGAATTTTAATTTTAAACACATACAATGCTTGATGCTTCAGATTAAACCACTAAACAGTCTAACAAGACTCAAAGGGGAGTTATTCCCATACTCCAAAACCGATCCTTTAAGCTAGTCTCCTCCAAAATTCCAATGCAACAGAATTAGGGCTGAGGAGAATGAAAATTATCCATTCTCCTAGGCTGCACTCCAAAACCGAAACAGAAAGGGTGAGAGGTCTTAGTTTTAGGTTCAATTACCTCCTTCCAAATAAGCTATGGTTCACAAATAAGCCTAGAAGATAGTCCCCACGTAAGTGTCAAGGCTCTTGCTCTTTTTCTCTTCCCAAGACCACGAACTCAGCCACATGCTAGAGGGTTTATTTACTCTCAAGGAATCCACTTCACAGCTGCATGCATGGAGGTTACCCCCATCAACCGATTCATGAAATGGAAAACAAGGAGATGAAGTAGTGTCTCACCTCCTTAAAGATGGTTGCTACGACTGGAAAATGGAAAAATAGGATGTTGAGTTATCTTTGCTCCTTGCTCATGGAGCTCACGCCTAGCTAAGAGTGGAGAGGAAAGATGAAATGGAATCATGGCAACTAAGTTGATGTTGTCCTCAAGGGCGGTCACGGTTTCAGCAAGAGATGATATGACAAGATGAAATTTTTTCCTGATGTTCATTCACTACTAATCTCACGGTTTTAGGGAAAGTAGGTAAGAGAAAGGTCATACAAGCTTTGGTTCCTTCTATCGATGGTGCACAGTTGGGAGAGTGGAGGGATGGAACAATCGATTTTGTGCTATTCAAGTGTGGCTTGTTGGTCTACTAAAGATCTTGGCCGAAACATGAAAAGGGAACAAAAGGGAGGTCAGATTTTCTTCTTTGTCTAATGAAATAGAACCCTTGACCATGAGAGGCTTGGCCAAAACATAAAAAAATTCCAAGGGTCCCATGGTAGTGTAAGTGTGGCGGACATGCAATTGAGAAGTGAGGAGTATGTGTCACACATGCAAGAGGTTTGGATTATTAGGTGGCACTTGGCTAACATGCAAAGGCTGATTACAAGACAACAAAAATCAGAATTTACTTCACCCTTAACTCATTCATGCGCACAAATAAGAGGGTAAAAAGGGTGAAATTTTTTTTTTGGCCAAAGAGATTACATGCATTCTGGCCATTTTACTTTCATAGGGTAAAACTTAACAAGGTTGATTCACTTTAGTTACCATTGCAAGAGATCAGAATTTGATCATGCTCTATGCGCACAAGTGGCATGCATGCAAACCAATGGAAGGCTAGGGAACATGCATAGGCTGGTTTGTGTTTGATAAAACAAGTCAGAATTTTTGTTTCCTTTATCACTACCCTAGGCGCACAAAGGAGGGAAGGTGGGGTTCATGTCATGTGGAGATTGCAAGCCAATGGAAGGCTACCTTGATGGAATTCTTAAGATGAGAAAAGGAGCAATACATGGTTGGGCTGAATCTTATTCATTCCCTAAGCCCATGGGCTTCGGTCAACACATGGACTTGAGTCCAAACAAATATCCTAGTCCAAAAGTCTACTAGCTTATAATCCAATTCCCTAATTGATAATTTCACAAGCTCTATTAATTATTTTTAATCTTTCTATATGTTGCTATTAAATTATTCTTATAAATTTTAACTAAAATTCCACATGCCCAAAATAAATTCTCACCTATTATTATAATTCAATAATTCCCTAACTCAATATTAATACTAATAGCTATATAATCCGAAATCCAAGCATGTAATGCACAAAGCTCGAATTTAACATAGTATCCATAATACTCATAGCAATTTATATATTTTTCCTAATTACGTGGGATGTTACAATATTCCTTCGAATTAGTAACTGTATTTCTAGGGAAAGTACCTGGAGTTCTATCAGCAATTTGTTTAGTCAGCTGGCCAATTTGATTCTCCAAATTCCTGATAGAAGCCTGTGTGTTCTTGGTATTAGCCCTAGTCTCTTCCATGAAAGCATTAGAATGTTGAGCCATTTGTCCTACTAGCTTCTCCAAATCAGAAGGTTCCTTAGACTGGATTGGTGGAGGCAGCAAATAGTTGTTAGATTTGAAATCAAGTCCAGCTCCCTGCACCCTCCTCTGAAAGTTATTATTTCTAGAAGGAAAATTCTGATTCCTTGGAATATTTTGTGGCTGAGGTCTCTGATCATACCAAACATCATTCACATGCACTTGTTGAGGAGGATCAGTAGATAGCAAAGAAGGACATCCATTAGATTCATGATTGTCCTTGCAATATTCACAAACAAAAGAAGCAGCTTGAGCTTGAACACTAGAAAGTTGCAACTTATCTAGCCTTGAAGTCAAATTTGCCATCTGCTGAGATAATAATTTATTTTCAGCCAGCACCACATCATTTCCATCCAGCTGAAGGATACCTCTCTTAGGCTTGGCTGACAAACCTTCATTCTTATTAGCAACCATTCTTTCAATCAGCTCAAGAGTCTCATTTTCTCTTAAGGATTTAATACTACCACTTGCTACACCATTCAACACCATCTGAATTTCAGGTTTACAGTCATTGAAGAAGATTCTCACCTGATTACCAGTAGTCATGGTATAATGAGGATATCTCCTCATTAAATCCTTAAATCGGTTCCATGCTACACACATAGTTTCACCCTCAGCTTGAGTGAAATTGGTGATATCATTCACCATCTGGTTGTATCTCTCCATCGAGAAGAACTCAACAAAGAACTTGTGTGATAAATCTTCCCATGTAGGAATGCTTCTTGCAGGCTTCCTTTTCAACCAATTAAGAGCTTTTCCCTTAACAGCAAAAGGGAACAACCTCAACCGGATTGCATCATTGGACACCTGAGGATGTTTGGTCGAGTCACAGATCATCAGGAATCTGTCTATGAACCTGTGAGGGTCTTCATCCTCATCTCCACCAAACTGAGCTCTTTCCATCAATTGAATATTGGAAGACTTGAGCTCCCAATTGTTATTGGCAACATCAGGCTGAACAATGCTCGAGTTGGGCCTGTTGAACGATGGAGTCAGAATAGTATCCATGAATGGATTATCTGCCTCATTGTTTCCTCCCATGGTGTGTGTTTCTTCAGACAGAATCTCTAACTCGTTGAATGCAAGCTTCTTCCGAGCAAGTTTTTTGTTTCTCTTTTCAGTCTTTGTAATTTCCAAATCAAGTGAAAATTCTGAAAGTTTACCTCGCATAAAACTGGGAAAAGAGATTAATAGCACTGTTCAAATATCACAAAAATTTAAAAGAAAAATAAAAATAAAATCCAATCTTAAAGATCAAGATTATATGATATAAGAAACGCCAATCCCTGGCAACGGCGCCAAAAACTTGATGCTTCCCGGCAAGTATACTGATCGCACAAGTAATATAATGATAAGTCAAGTATCGTCTCCATAGGGATTGTGATCGAATAACAAATAATCGTTCCTTTTAAGACAGAAGAGTTCAAATAATTGTAACAAAATGATTGTGCATTTGAGTAATAATGACAGCTAAAAGTAAGAACGTAATT
Source organism: Gastrolobium villosum (assembly GCA_032173675.1). Lineage (NCBI taxonomy): Eukaryota > Viridiplantae > Streptophyta > Magnoliopsida > Fabales > Fabaceae > Gastrolobium > Gastrolobium villosum. Next base: position 30,890 of record JAVKPL010010714.1, read on the forward strand.
TTGGGATTTTTGTATTGAATAATAAAAATAAAAATAAGAATTGATTTGTAAAAATATGAGAAAGGCATTGTAGCTAGAGTGCACTCACCAAATGATTCTCACTTCTTACTCTGGATTGATTTAAAATACTCATTTATATAATTACTCAGATAAATTATTATCTAAAATCTTAATAGTTAACCCTCAATTCCTTGCAAGGTTAACCTTTTAATCCCAATTGGAACCCCAATTCCTTCCAATGTTCCTCATGGCATTAAGCAATGAACTCAATAATTTAAGCATCTGCAATTAAATATACATCTATTCCTAGCATACATATAAATTGTTATCCTACCCCCTTTCAAGATCAAAACCCTAATACTCCTATCTAGGGTTCTAACCCTCAAACTATCATCAACTATTAGATTGATCAGTTCTAATAAAGAAGATATAAATTACGGACAATGTAGAGATAAAGATAATTATATAGACGAAGAATTATAAATCAATCTGTTGTAACATGGGTTCACATAAGGTTCGTGACCCTAACTACAATAAAAAGAACTAGCCAACCATTATCATGGCTAAATATTCAATATTGAACATAAACGATAAATGAAAAGGGGAAGAAGATGAAATGGATCCTTGCAAGACTGTCTCTCTGAGCACCACCGTCATCTCACTTGAAAAGAATAGGGTTCCTAATTCTATTATGAGCATCCTATTTATATGCCTCGCTTCTTTCTTCCAAAAATAACCTTCAGAAAACACGGTCCATTTTTTCTCGCACACCGGTGTGGGTCTACGCCATAGTGGTGCCAGTCCGCGCCATAGTTCTGTCATTTGTAAAAACACGTCCTGTAGAACTCGCAAACCGGCGTGGGTTGGCGCCAACTTGCACCAACTTTCTGCCATTTGTGCCACCACGGTCCTGTAAGTTCGTAAACCGGCACGGGTTGGCGCCAGTGTTGCGCTAACTCTCTGGAAATTATCCTGAGCAGCACGACGCCATCTTGAGCCAGAGTGGCGCCAACTTGCGCCAACTCTCTGGAATTTGGCCCAAGGTTCACCCATGTGGAGTCACATCAACAAGCATTTTACAATTTTGTAGTTTTCGCTTCTTCTACCTATATAAACACAACCAATAGGTGAGAAATGTCATTGAAATAGAAAAGTCAATATAATCAGCAAATCTGTATAAAAAGTGATTTTTTATGACTTAATTCTAATCATTTTCAGCTTGGAAAACTACATTTGCCACAGGCACATCATGAATCTCCTCAGTCCGGCTTACGGGGTCTCTTACCAAAGTCACGTTTATCAGACTCAAGCCCAAATTCAAAACTAATGGATCCAAGCCCAAGTCATCTGTCTCAAACTAATTTCTCCTCCTCGCATACTATCAATCCACATGCAACGAATCATGACAGATGGAAAGCTAACTGAATTAGTTTTGATTAGTTGTCAAGTTTGTTAGTTAGTTATTGTTCATTTCTGAACCTTTATGTTTTAGCTTGTGATTATAAACTAGAAAATTACCCGTGCGATGCACGGGGAAAAAATATAAAAAAAAAATTTCGCCCGCTGATCGCACTACAAATCTTATACTTACAAAAAAACTGTGTTGCTATTTTGTTATGTATTTCAGGTGGAAAAAATTATAACATTGACACATAACTTTGCAAATATCAACTATAAACAAAAATCTATTATCCAGAGTAATCAATATTATGCAAATCAAATATAGTCATCTACTCGATGAGTTATGTAAAAAATAAATACACCATAGTCACAATTAGGTTTATATATTTTATATCAGAGATAGAATTTCATTTATTACAATTAGATATAAAAAACAATAATAAATAATTATTTTTTGCAACGATTTGTGTCTTTTGTATTTGAAATTTTACAAATTTATATTTACAAAAATTAAAATCAGATTTAGGAATTTAATTATAAAAGAAGAATGATGAAATTTTAATTTAATTATAAAAATGTGTTGGTGGGCCGGCCCTCCAGGCCGAGCCCAATTCGCCACCTCTAACTATTAGCATGTAACAGGTTTTTATATTTATCCAAAAAAAGGCTATTATAGTTGTGTCTATGTTTTTATATTTTATCTCAGAGATGAAATTTCATTTATTACAATTAGATTTATAAAATAATAATATATAGTTATTTTTATGTAAGGATTTGTGACGTTAATATTTGGAATTTTCTAAATTTGTATTTACCAAAATTGAAATCTGAATTAGGAATTTAATTATAAAAGAAGAATAGTGGAACTTTAATTTCATTATAAAAATATGTTGGCAGGCGGGGCGGGCAAGCCCTCTGGGCCAAGCCCAGTTTGCAACCTTTAGCCATCAGCATTTTATGTAAATAATTATTTCTTTGCAAGGATTTGTGTCATTAGTATTTTGAATTTTACAAATTTATATTTACAAAAATTAAAATCAGATTTGGAATTTAATTATAAAAGAAGAAGAATGAAATTTTAATTTACTTATAAAAATGTGTTGGAGGGCCGACCCTCCAGGCCGAGCCCAGTTTGCCATCTTTAACTATTAGCAAGTAATAGGTTTTTATGTTTATCCACACAAAAAAGGCTCTTATAGTTGCGTCTAGTTTTTATATTTTATCTCAGAGATGAACTTTCATTTATTACAATTAGATTTACAAAATAATAATAAATAATTATTTTTTTGTAAGGATTTGTGCGGTTAGTATTTGGAATTTTATAAATTTATATTTACAAAAATTGAAATCTAAATTCGGAATTTAATTATAAAAAAATGAATAGTGGAATTTTAATTTAATTATAAAAACGTGTTGGCAGGCCAACACGTTTAATTATTAGTTTAATTATATTAAAATAAATATTATTAATAGGCTTAACAAGATATTATTAATAGGCTTAACAATTTTCGATGCAGAAAGTTGTGGTATTATTAATAGGCTTAACAATCACTTATGTAAAAAATAGTGTGATATTAATATAGTTGTTTGATATCTAATTTTTAACTTTTTTTACCCACCTATGAAGTTTAAATTTAAAATTTAAATTATTATTTATTAACTATAAATATATTTTTATAATTTTAAATACATTTTTTGTTTAATCTATAATTTTATATTAAATTCGAATTAATTATATATATCTTTTTTCCACTCCAGAAATATTAAATGTTGAACTCTTTTCCCACCTATCAAGTTCAAAGTTCAAATTTAAAAGCTTAAATTTGGAATATTAAATATTTTCTCACCCAATAGTAAATATTATTAATAGACATGATAATTTTTCATACAAAAAGTAGTGAAAAATATCCATAGAAGGTTGTGTACTTTCTTCAAATAATACCTTTTAGTTATTCATTCATGACATATTTTTTCCGTGTTAATTATACTCTTTCAATAAAAAAATGAAATTTTAATTTCATTCTTACATACTAAATTAAAATTTTTATTTTTATAGTGATTAAATTTTTATAATTTGTTTTTTAAGTAATGATAGAAGTCATTTTAATTTTATTTAAATTTAAAATTTAAATTCTTTTGTATTAATTATACATTTTTTATATTATTTCTTCTCTTTTAATTTATGATTATTATACGTTTTTTTTTTTAAATTGGTTATACATGTATATTTAAAATGTTCATGTTAAATAATTTTGTTATTTTGCAATATTTTTTTAAAGTTTTTGTTTTTTTTTTTTATGTAGCATTGATAGGGCTATCAATTTCCCAAACAAAAAATAGTGGGATATACAACAACAAAAAAGTAGAGGTCTTTTTGCTTACCAAAAAATAAGTAGAGGTCTTTTTTACTCATAATATACAACAAAAGAAAAGTAGTGGGAAATTAAATGAGCTCTCTGCCACCAAAATTTGAACCGGTCAGTTTATTCGTATCGAGTATTGAACGCAGTGACAGTGGATTAGTCATACTATAAGCTGAAAAGGATGTAAAGATAGTTTTAGTTAATATACGGTTATGTAGTTAAAAGCAAATTATTAAAGACTTGAAATAATTTGCCCCTCCCACTATTTTATCTAAGTCAATGACCCTTCCTTTTGACTTAGGGTTAATCTACTTTAGATTTTACCTTAGTGGGATTAAGAGTGCGATTATTTATTTTAATCTCCGTCTGAGACCGCAAGATTAATTTAAATAAAGGGTTGATCTTTATCAACAGTATCTCATACCCTCTCTTAACATTAGGTTGACAACTCTTTGTCGCTTAGTGGTGCATCTCATGCAACCAACCTAGCACCATTACCCTAAGCACATAAGCCCGGCTGTGCCTGCAACTTATGTCTTAGTTAAGCATTAAACCAGCACCCTAAGTGTCTTACACTTCAAACACTACTCTAGCCCAACGAAATAGTGGGTCCCAACTGAGTTGTGGAGCACCACTATGTAGAAGAGTTTTGAGTAGCATTGGTGGTGGGAGGTAATCATATGCTTAATTATTTATTCCTTTTAAGGGTTCCTTTTATTTTAGGGTTAATTAGGTCCCATCAAACGCATATTGTAAGTTATCATGCTAGTCGTTACCTATGTCAAACATCTATCGGTATACACTAGTCGCTATTGGACAAACATAATAACCATACAAAACGCGGTTTGCCCAATTCATGCATACTAGACGTTCTAATCATACATGCATATAAACAGTTTATATTGAGATAGCCATGGTGCTCGCGCTTTTGTCCTTTTTGCTTCTTTAAGCAACGGCTGCATGTCGTCTATACGCCACTAGCCTATTTCTCTAATTACAAATAATTAAAAAAACTCCATAACATTTTGGAGGGACAAAATTACAAAATTTAAATTACAAATACACTTGTAAATTAAAAGGCGCGATTACACATTAATTTAAAATTCAAAATTCAAATCCGGGCACCATGACCATCCCCTTCCTGTTTGTACCTGAAAAGTTCAAAACTTGCAAACACAAACATTATATTATCACATAACATTTTCACATGTATTTTGACATTTAACATTTAAACATCAAAATAACATCAAGATTCATAATCTTAAATTTCTCATTGGCCGAATTTAAAAACAATTTTAATTCAAATTTTGTTAATTCTTTCTCAAAGAAAACAAAATTAAACCATGCATGTAGCCATAAATTCCTTCATGGCCGAATCATATAGGTGACTATATGATAAATTTTGTCATAAAATTTCACGCATATAAACATGACACAATTCATAGAGAAAATAAGAAATCATTCAAGGTACTCTTAGTACCCTCCATGGCCGAATCTACCCTTTCAAAAAGGGTGTTCCTTTTAAAACTTTCATAAAGAAAAAGAAACTAAACCATGATGCATAATGTTTTATGAACACAGAATCAAATTTACATGTTCATAAAAACAAAAACTTTCACACTTTAAAGGATTTGTGATTCAAAATCCATATGTAGAATTTAAACTTTAACCCTTTAAAGATTTTTGACCGTGAAAAACTCCTTTCACAAACAAGGTACCATCACCCGTCGATGGTAAAGCAACCGGCTCTGATACCACTTGAAAGTAAACTTGCCTTTGAAGGCCGATGCATGTAAGGTGTAAAACAAAAATTTTACTGCGGAACATACATGCACACATAGGTTCATGCTTTAAGACGGCATGATGTTACCTTGTTTTTGGCCTGATCAGTCATGGAGATCAGATGTCAGGCTTGAAGGGTTCAAACCCTCTAATGGTGATCCACACCACCGTTCATCAATGATGCAAGAACCCTTTCTTGAAAGCCACCAGATGAACACCACAGTGAGGCTTGCTATGCGCACAAGTGGTGAAGGTGGAGGCTAGGTATTCTGTTTGTAAAGGTGTAGTGAACTACCCTACAGAATGGTGCATAGATGGAGGAGAGTTGGCTAGGTTTTCACAAAACCCTAAGGTGTGGAACAAGTGTTATTATGCGCACACTTGGAGAGGAGGAGGGATTTAAATCATTCAAAATGAAAACAAAATTTCAAAACCATTTGAAATTTGCGCATGGATTAGGGAGGATAAGGTGGAGCTGTTGCAAAACCAATTTTGCCAACAACCTCCAATCTTATCCACATGAAATTAAGTTCAAAATAATTGAAACTTAAATTCATAAACTATCATATAGTATATACTTTTCATGCGCATAATTCAGCCCTAGAAGGGGTCCAAATATATTGAGTAGTTGCATTCAAAATTTGAATCAACTCACCCACTGATTCCCTTAACCACCAAATCTGAATGGAGCTTTGTTTTAAGTGATAAGATGTCATCCTTATCACTTAAACTTGCGCACCAAACAGCCAAGGAAGTGCTCCAAAGATGCTTCTTGATCCAAGGAATATGCTCCAATAAGATCATGTCTTATCCTTTTGTTATGAAATAACTTTTCAAAACCAATTCAAATTCGAATTCAAACACTTGAATTCAAACGTTCAAACATTCAAATTCAAAATTCAAAATTCAAAATTTCAAATTTCAAATTCAAAATTCGAATTTGAAAATTCAAATCCAAATTCAAATTTCAAATTTCAAATTTCAAATTTCAAATTTCAAATTCAAAATTCGAATTTCGAAATTCAAATTCTAAATTCAAATTTCAAATTTCAAATTTCAAATTCAAAATTCGAAATTCAAATATTTGATTATTAATTTAACTAATTAAATTAATTAGTAATGGCTTGGACTATCCAAGCCCATTACTAAACTCCATGCACCACCCACCCATTTAGGTGGGCTTCCAAACAGCTTCTTGGGCTAACAACCATTATTAGGCCCAATACCTTTAAAGCTAGTCCATCATGACTACAAGGTGTTAGTGTGTGACCCATTAGGTCCAACTTAGCTTCTGACATAACTGGGCTTGGGCCCAACAAGCCCACAACCCAATTAATGACAACACAGAGCACTAGCAATGCTTTGTTGCCCCAGAACTAGTCAGATTAATGACTTGATCATCCTATTGCACATATTTGGTTACCGTATGTATTTCCCTTCATCTCGGTTATCTTCCCATTAACCTAGGGTAAGGAAATGTATCAACCCCTGCGGTTTAGGGTAAGCTTTATTCGAAATAGGGAATCTTCAATTTACTGACTCTAAAGGCAGATCATCTCATGATCTCTTTTACTATGCATAGATTCCCGAGTCCCTGTAAATGTCATCCTGATTTCTCCGGTTTACAGATAACCTAATCTCTCACAGAGATTTGACGAATTCCTTCAGCTTATTACCCTAGCCTTGTGCCCTTTAAGGACACGCCCAACAGTATACCTATGAGTCTCCATGTTTTAGGCAGACGAGGCATACAATCAAAACATGCCTTCAAGAACACAGTCTAGGTAATAACTTCTGGTCTAAGGAAAGACATACCCAAACATAAAGAGATTACTCTAATGACACTATCAGTGAGATTTCCTCATAGAGTCTCTTTTTGGGTCTGTTCAGTGCGAGCTATACTCTTATAGGTCCACCCACGACTTTAGCTAAGATATCTCCATATCTGCAGCTCATGAGGTCTTTACCTTGTATATATACAAGTAGATAAGTCATACTAGTCTTTACTCGAGATCACTGATCCCCAAACTCAGTGTCTCTAGACTAGGAACATATAATTAGGAATAGACATGCAATATCCTTGAATCCTCATGATCGTGATCTCATCACAGATACTCAAGAGATACCTGTTCTATTCCAAGGGGTTTATCCAGTTCGTTCATATAATATTAACAGTAATATCGAGACACAATATGAAACTGAATAAATAGTGCTTTCATTTATTTGCGACAAACAAAGTTCTACATCTAGTGTCCTTTATTTAATCAAAAGATTGTCTCTATGACACCCATATGCTAACACTTCTCACAAAGATGACCGCTGCTCCCCACGGAGATACACTCGGTCGAAAGAAATCCTTCGCTAAAAGATCTTCAATGTGCTTCTTCAACTCCGCCAACTCCGGTGGCGACATCCAGTATGGAGTTAATGAAATAGGCCACACACCAAGCAATGAGTCTATGGAGAACTCTATCTCCCTCTGTGGCGGAAACTCAGGAATCTCCTCAGGAAACACCTCGAGGAACTCCCTCACCACAGGAATGCTAGTGATATCCTCCTGTGTCCCACTGACCAAACCTCCCAATATGACATAACCATATGCCCCTGCTCTCAAGGCTCTCCTAGCCTGCAGCAACGAAATATAAGGCGAGGAACTGGCTGTGGAATCACACGGAGAAATCACCACTCGCTTGGCATAACAGTCAATCATTACACAGTTCCTGGACAACCAATCCATGCCCAGAATAATTTCCAAGTTGGCCATCGGCAATCCTATCAGATCTACCGAGAAATCACGGCCATTCCACTGAAACGCCACATCATGATGAATGGTGGAAGAATCACACCTTTCTCCGATGGTGGTTGTCACCCGCAACAGGTGGAGAAAGCACAGACATTGGCAACTCAAGCCCCACAGCAATTGGGGTAGCAATGAAAGAATGCGTATCCTCGGATTCAAACAAGACATCAACAAATGATCTACAAATGGTAACAATACCTCTGACAAGGTTCGGAGCTCTGTCCGACTGCTGCCGATCTAGGGTGTACTGATGTGCCTCTAGAAAGTTATGTTTTCCAAGCCAAAAACAATAGGAATTTAATCATAAAAGAGCACGTTTTGTTTATTAATTGCTTTTATTATTTTTTCTATTTTTTGTTTATTTCTTATTTTTTATATGATTTTTCTAGGTTAAAGTGTGAAAGAGATTCGAAGACTTGAAAAACAAGGAAGGGAAGACCGCGCGAGAGACCAAACAAAGCGTCAGAGGAGGGGCATTTTCGGGAATTGCGAGGGAACCCTAATTGGTGGCTATACATAAGGGTCCTCTTCACACATTCCCGGGAGATTTTCCATTCAGACACATTCTGCAGAGAAAAGTTAACGGATGAGCTCAGAGGATTCTTCCACAGTTCATCTTCTTCTCTTTTATTTTTATGTTCTTGTTGAATATTGGATTTCTAGCCATGTCAATGGTTGGCTAACTCTTTTTATTGTAGTCAGGGTCACGATCCATATGTGAACCCTTGATACAAAGGATTGATTTATGGTTTTTCGTTTATATAATTATCTTTATCATTACTCTGCGCGAAATTTCTATTTTCTTTATTAGAATTGATTACTCTAATAGTTGATTATAGTTTGAGGGTTAGAACCTTAGATAGGAATATTGGGGTTTTGATCTTGAAAGTGGGTAAGATAACGGTTCGTGTGCATGCTAGGAATAAATGTGTATTGAATTGTGGATGCCTAAATTATTGAGTTTATTGCTTAATAACATGAGGAACATTGCAAGGAATTGGGGTTCCAATTAGGTTTAAAGGGTTAATCTTGCAAGGAATTGAGGGTTAACTATTAATATTTTTAGATAATAATTTATCCGAGTAATTTTATAAATGATTATTGTGAATCAATCCGGAGTAAAAAGTGGGGATCATTTGGTGAATGAACCCTGGCTACAATGCTTTTCTCATATATTTCAAATCACTCATCATTTTTACTGTTTTCTTGATCATTAGAAAATCCCAAAAATAAGTCTTTATTTTCAGTTCTCAATTTATATAACTCGACAATATTTGTCACAAAACCCTTTTGAATTCTTCCATTTTTTAAAGAGCACGTTTATTTGATATTCGATCCCAATCCCTGTGGAGATTAACTTTACTTATCATTATATTACTTGTGCGATCGGTACACTTGCCGGAGAGCATCATGTACACACGCCCAATAGCATGTGGCACTGTCGGTGCCGATGAAGGTGGATGGGGAACCATCTGCAAAGGAACTGCCTGCACTGCAGCAACTCTCGCCATCAACGACGGGCAATCTCTGGAGTAGTGGCCCTCCTTGCCACACTGGAAGCATATCAATTGGCCTGAAGAACACGGCCCAAAATGAGTCTTCCCGCATCTCGAGCATCTGGGAACAGGAGGTCTCGCTACACTCCCCTGAGCAGAAGTCCTCTTAAACTAATTTGGCGCTTGTCGAGCCGCCATCTGCTTTTCTTTTCCTTTGTTCCCAAAATTCATGTCCCTCCAAGAAGTGGAACTACCAGCAACCTTTGTCTTGGTAACCTTTGCCCTCTTAGCCTGACTCGTGCTGCAGAAATCCTCGATATCCCGACACTGCTGCACAAGTGTCCCGGAGAAGCAGAACCAGCGAGGTGATCAGCAATATCATCACTAAGTCCTCTACGGAACTTAGCTGCCAAGAAAACCGGAGTAGGCCTCGCCATCCGAAAATGAGCAAACTTAACCAGCTCATTGAACTTGGCCAGGTACTCGTCAACAGACAACGAGCCCTGAACTAACCTGTCGAACTCCCCCTGCTTCCTCTCCTGTGCATCATAAGGGAAGTACCGACCCAGAAAGAAATCCTCGAAGAATGGCCATATCATCACATGACCCTGCATCTCGAAAGCATGAGAGGTGTTCGTCCACCACTCATGGGCATCGCCCTCCAGCATATAGGTAGCGAACTTCAGCTTCTGCGGATCCGTACACTGCATGACGCGGAAGATCTTATCCAACGCTTGCAACCATCTCGCCACAGCAATAGGATCATAAGACCCATCAAAAGTAGGTGGCTTATGCTTACGGAAAGCATTCAGTCGGTGGTCGATCTCGTCTCGTTCCTCAACAAGTACAGGGATGGTCTGTAGGCCCCCGTAAGGTGACTTCCCTCACCCATCTGACTCTGGGTGTCGTCATGAAGACTGGGTGGAGGTGGAGGCGGTGGCGGTGGCGGTGGAGGTGGTGGCGGAGGAAACTGGCCAGCAGCAGGACCAGGCCTCAACTCCTCTAACATGACTCTCATCAACGTCATGTTCGCCATGCGGTTCTCCTCCAGGATATCCTCTGTAACAGCCCGTGTTAACCCGGATTGTTAACACACTATCGTATTAAGCCACGCTTAATTAAAATGCGGAATAAATTTTTCTTTAATTCAATTATGACGTCATTAACCTTAGCCAACTTGATTACTTAATCAATTTCATAAAATACTGCCTGTATGTAAATTGCAAGACAACTAACTGGAATACCTCAAATATAATATAATGTGAGTATCTAAAGCCACAGGACTACAACACGTAGCCTGGGTCAAAATCCTGATACTTTAATTACAACATCAAATTAAAAGACAATAACAATCATGTGGCATGGACAAACCCCATGCTCACCAAATAAGGCAACAATGCCCAATAACAGTCTCAACATAATAACATAATTAAGCGGAAAAAATAACAGCAGTCAACAACCAGCATGACAGCATATCATAACATCAACTCAGCTCTGGCCTCCTGCCACCTGAGCCCTCAACATTACCTGATCCTGAAATAAGCGTCCCCAAACGTGGGGTGAGATCTCTAAACAAGAAATCTCAGTAAGACAAGGGGTCCTCAAGGATCTTCCACCCCAAGCTCACTTACATGTGTAATATAAGTTCAAAAACAGTATTTACAATATAAGTTCCAAAACTATGCGATGCAGCAGATAATCATGCCATGTGTGTTTATCAAATCTACTGGCCAGAGAAATGCAGGAATACGTCTAAACCCACATGAGTATAAGGAACACCGCTTGCACCTCACCCACAGCCTCACCATCTTGTATGTACTGCATACTCAGGCTTACCGTATAGGTGGACACCACATGCATATCATAAAAGCACATTGCATATCCGGATATCACAGGGAACATATCCGGATATGCCATATCTGGATATCACACTGACCATATCCGGATATAACATATCGGGATACCCCAGGTCCCATATCCGCATATGGATATCCGGATACCATATCCGGATATGCATATCCGGATACCATATCCGGATACTGATATCTGGATATCTCACGACAGAATGCAGTTTCTGCATTTCTTGAATATCCAACCCAAAGATTCAACTTTTAACACATGTACACGTTAAAGCATGCATTTTTAATCTATTTTAGGTTGATACACATTATACCTTCTTGTTTACTCATTAAACATGGCCAAGACATCAACTTTAAGCATTCAAACTTAAGATCAAAGGTTGAACAACTTACCAAAAGCTCAAAACAGCAAATGGAGGTGCTCTTGGAGCTCACAACCAGCTCCCAAGGTTCTGACTTAACACCAAACGAAAATGCTTTCACAAAGGTTGGTTCTTTCTACACAAAGGTCACTACTTGGACCTCAAAATGCCACAACTATGGCTTCCAACCCTCAAACCACCTAAGGCCAGCAACCTCACCAACACACAGAGGCTGGAAACTCAGAAGTACACACTCCCACTTCCTCACCTTGCATGCTCTCAAGTGTTTAGGAGAAGAGGAGTGAAGGAAAAGGCCTCAAGGTTCAAGAAATGATGAAGGGGAGTGAGGAAGGCACCAAGTCAGCAAGGTGGCTCCAAACTCAGAGGAAATTCACGTAGGAAATGAGGCACCTAGGGTTTTGTGCCTTAGTAAATATAGGCACAAGGCCACTTAACGCGCAGTATTAGCCTTAATAGCAAAGTAAAAAATCTTGATCCCAAACTTTGGAATCTAGACCTAGACATTTTTCTAAGATTTGTCATATTTTTATTTTATTTTTCGGAGCACCTTTCCGGTACGCGCTTTTCCATAGCCAGTATCAGTTCTGGCATCAGATTACATTATTTTGACTTGAAACTTGTTTTACAAGTCCTACATAATATTCTAGTAATTATCATGCATTCATTATAATATTCCGGGATACTTTTCCGGTACGCATTTATACCGGGTAGCAGAACCGGTATCTGCGCTTTTCTTCCGAAAAGCGACTTTCGGCATTTTTACTCACTCAGTATAATTATTTAAGCCCAATATTAATTATTAAGGTCAATTATGGAATCATTTCCTAATTATCATAATTAATTCACTAATTACCTTAATTAGCGGTGCGGGTTCTTACATTCACCCCACCTTTTTAAGGATTTTGTCCTCAAAATCAGAAACATACTTGTCTCGAAAGTCGGGATACTGTCGGAGAAGCTCATCCTCACGCTCCCACGTGCACTCCTCGGGACTACGCCCAGTCCACTGCACCTTGACCATCGGAATGATCTTGCTTCTAAGCTGTTTCTCGCCTCGATCGAGAATCTTAAGTGGTCCGACGGGAGTCTTTAGGTTCTCCCGAACCTCCACATCATCCGGCTGCACCACGTGCGAAGGATCTGCTATGTACCTCCGAAGCTGAGACACGTGAAACACGTCGTGGATGTTGGCTAGGTTCGGAGGCAAGGCGAGTCGATAGGCAACAGGTCCTACTCTACCAAGGATCTGGTAGGGCCCAATGAACCGCGGGCTCAACTTCCACACTCCGAGTGCCCGTCCAACACCGGTGACAGGTGAAAGTTTCACAAACACGTGCTCACCCTCACTGAACTCCAGTGGTCGATGCTTGACATCATAGTAGCTTTTCTGGCGATTCTGCGCCTGCTTCAACTTTTCCCTGATCATCTGGATCTGCTGGGTAGTATCTTGGACAAAGTCCAAGCCAAATAGCTCTTTATCTCCAACCTCAGACCAGCAAGTAGGAGTCCGACACCTCCTACCATACAGCGCCTCGTAGGGTGCCATGCCCAGACTAGCATGAAAACTGTTGTTGTACGAGAATTCTACCAACGGAAGGTACCTATCCCATGCTGAAC
>JAVKPL010010715.1:0-46010 GCA_032173675.1 Gastrolobium villosum
CAATAAATAATACTTTGTATGATCGTTATTAACATCTTAAACTTTTTATGTGGTCAAGATTAAATTGATCGGTAATTAAAGTTAATTTATCCCTAATTATAGAGTAGAAAATAAATGAGAGAGTGTCTAGTGGTTAGTTGAAATAAAAAGAGTAAAATTAAGAATAAAAAAAAAAAAAAACATGACATCTCCAAAGTTATCGTCACCCTCACACCGTCATACCCATCACTCTGGCGACAACATGTTGGAGCGGGCTCTCTCCTTACGCCGCGGCACCTCTCACGGAGGCGACGAAGACGAAGACGCCGTCGTCAACGGCGATGAATCGAAGACGAGGAAGCAGCAGAACATATTGTTTCGCGCCACCAATAGGGTTTCCAATTACATTTCCCGAATGGGTGGCTACTCCTACTACTGGCCTTGTGCCACCATTGCATTGTTCATATTCTTGGCATTCTTATTCCTCTTCACTTCTCGCCGCTTCGTCTGCATCTCCGATCCCGTCTCACGCGCCGGCTTCTACGGCTTCGACGGCCTCGAATCCGATTTCGGAGCCCTCGGGGTGCCCTGGTGTAAGTTTCTTTGCGCTGATCTGATCCCTTCATTCGCATTTTGGGGGTTTGTTATTTATTAGGCTTCTTTTGGATCGAGAGAAAAAGTTTCTAGCTTGGGAGTTGGGCGTTTCTTGTTTCTGGAATCTCACAAATGAAATGCTAGTTTGTTTGAATGTTAAATCATCAAGAAAAAATATTTTTAAAAAATATATATATATATATTTAATAATTCAATTTATTGTTTCCGGATCCTGATCCTTAATAGAACCTAATTCCATATTTTGTTGCTTGATTGGTTGTTCGTGAACAGCTGTTTAGGGTTTGACATTATTCTAGGGTTCGTTTGAATGCTGATGAAGACTCGTAGGAAGAGTATATATTAATCAAGCCAACAGTTCAAAGATAGCAATTTGGGTCCTTTTTTATTATTAATTACTGTTGTTATTACATAACACAAATTTAAGAAAGTGTTTTGTGGCCATATTAATATTTTATGCACAAGCTTATCATTTTAACACTTTGGAGTTGAAGAGTGAAATGTTGATTTCTCAGTGAGTTTCCTTTCCCTTCAAACAGTGAAGTTTGAAGTTGCATTTAGTTGACAGTGGAGAATTGGAGAGGAAAATTCGGTTATGCTGCGTGATATAATGTTAATAATGCAAGTCCCGGATTGGCAATTTTATTTCCTGTTTTTTCAAGTTCTTTGTTTGTAATTTTGAAATCTTTAATTCATACAGTTCATTGTTGTGGGATACTTATAATCTTATCCTTGGTAAAGGCAGATCGAAACATGGTAAAACTGTAGAATGGACATCGAAAGATCTGCTCAAGGGGTTAGAAGAGTTTGTTCCTATATATGAAACCCGGCCAATCAAAAACAACTTGTATGGTATGGGTTTTGACCACAGCTTTGGGCTTTGGTTCATTACCCGGTGGGTGAAACCAGATCTGATGATCGAGAGTGGCGCTTTCAAGGGACATTCAACTTGGGTTTTGCGGCAGGCTATGCCAGATACACCAATTGTTTCTCTTTCACCTAGGCATCCAGAAAAGTATCTGAAAAAGGGACCTGCCTATGTTGATGGTAACTGTACCTATTATGCTGGAAAGGACTTTGTGGATTTTGGAAGTGTTGACTGGCCAAAAGTGATGAAAAAACATGGGATTGCAGACCTTAGTCGGGTTCTTATATTTTTTGATGACCATCAGAATGAATTCAAAAGGTGACTTACTAGATCTATGAGATGCATGATTCAATAGTTGAGTACTTCTGATGAAATTGCTATTGCTTATTATTATTATTTTATATGTCTTAATGACCAGAATTGAACAAGCTTTGAAAGCTGGGTTTCGGCATCTTGTGTTTGAGGATAACTATGACACTGGAACTGGTGACCATTATTCATTGAGGCAGATATGTGATCAATTTTATATAAGAGGTGTGTAAACTGTCACTTTTCTATTGAATTACTGTATTTTACTGAATTTTCTACCTGTTTGAGTAAGAAATGCATGTAATTTTCATGTTATAATATACATGCATCAGTGTTATATTTCGTCTTAACATAGTCACAAAAGCTTGATATGTTTCAATTATCGATACTTGATGGGCATAGGCTTTGGCCAGACTAATGAAATATTTGACTTGAGGGAATGATGTGCTATATTAGACTGATTGAGGGATTAGAAACTATAGACCTAATTCTGGAAAGCAGAAGAAAATATCAATGAGTTCTGCACCATCTAACTTAAAAATTGATTTACTGAATACCAGAAAACTTTCTCAATTTTTGGTTTTGGTTGCAAAATTATTGAGGTTAATATTTTGATAGGCGTTGTTGGCATACGGTCCAGCATCCAATTATTGGAAAACCTTTGGTTGGTTCCAGACAGCTGTTGATAATCCTTATAGTGGCTTGGAGTTACATCTCTCTATTTTCAATTTTTAATATATTATTCTATCAGCATTAGGAATTACAGGTATGTGGTAACTTAAACCTGATAAGGAAATTAACTTGTGTTTTGTTCCTTTGTTGATTTAAGGTGGGGGACACAGTTGCTTTAAAGACAGTGATGAAGCTAGGATCAGATCAAGAAGGAAGAAATTCTGGGAGAAATCAGTTGATATCGAAGAACTCTGTGGGCCAGGTGAAGCATGGTGGGGAGTTAGAGGCTACATGCGTGATAACTTCAATCATAGTAATAAGCCAATATCTTATGCACAACATTTCCAGAATAGCCGGTTTGTTGAATCTATTCTTGATTTGTACTGGGAACTCCCTCCGGTTGCTGGACCTTCCCTCACCCATCAAACCAGATATGATCCTGCTCGTGTACCCAGTCCTATTGTTGAAGATGGGCGTTATGGTTTGTTCCAAAGGCTTGGTTTGGCCAAATTTGACAATTCTGTATTTAATGGATACACTCAGATGGTTTATTTACAGATATCTGAACAATAATTTAGAGTTGCTTAGACACGGGTATGATGTAGTAGAAGGAAGTTTTGTACCTGTATTATGTATGAATTGTTGCTTCAGCCTGATTTGGCTTAAGATGTAGTTTTTTTAATGATTCTTGCCCTTTTCCTTTTTGAAATTCAAGCTACTCATCTTTCTTTTTTTAGTACAGGCAAGCTACTCTACTTTACCCACAGTTGTTCATGTCTGACTAAATTGATTGCCAGTGGTCGTATGTATCAGTAATCTTTCGTATTACTAATTTATTGTCTCACAAGGTCTGTCTTAACAATATATATAGGAAAAAATATTTATCCTTTCAAATGATACAACTTATATAAGACTACATCTTTATTTTTTTTATCAACTCTCTCTTCTTCTTTATCTATCTCGTTCTCTCTCTTAAAATGACATAGCTTTATATCCTTTAAAATAATACACTTTTCCCACATATATATATATATATATATATATATATATATATATATATATATATATATGAAAATAAATCAATTATAAATTACTTTACTTACCTGTTTTTGCACCTTATAATATTTCAGCAGTTCAAAGTCATTTGAGATTGGGGCAGTAATTGTAAAAAATTAGTCTAAAAATGTAGAAATGCAGTGTAAAAATGTCTTAAAATGCAAGTAAAAACAGGTAGAAACGTAAGATTTTGCATTTTTATTTAAACTTAATTATTTTATTTTATTTTTTAATAAACCCTATTTTTCTTTTTCTTTTTTAATTCAATTTTCTCTTTGTGTTTTTAGAGTTATATCTTGTATAATTAAGTGATTTATATCTTTTAAATATGAAATTATTTATTAGATTTTGTGTAGTGATTTATAATTTTATATCTTGACTTTAAGTAGTAAAATTTTTACATTTCATATCATTTTTACGATTTATTTTTCTACAACTTTATAATATTTTTATGTAGAAACTCGATTTTGATAACTTTGGTAATAAGTATCTTAAATAATTTGCGAAGTCTTTAAATTTTCTGTACTTGTCTTAAATAAAATAAAATAAAAATGTTCTTCAAATTATGAAATAGAAGGACAAAAATAGTCAAAGTTGAAAAGCCATTGTATGTCCCTACCAAAAAAATTATATGTATAAAAAAAGTCATTATAGAAAAATAAAATAAAGGAAATCTAAAAATAAAATAAAATGTTTATATACTCAGAAATTCAAAAATTGACATATTATATCCACTAATGTGTACGTGGCATTGTCAACACGTTTTTTATTTTTCATGTTGTATTGAAGCTTTTTTTTTCCCACTGTAATTCATTCAAAAAAATAGCACTTACACTTAAAGAAAAAAATAATTTAAGAGAATAAAATATGTTAAATTACTCTGTAGGTTCTCGTAGTTTTACTAAATTTTTAAGTAGGCTTTTATAGTTTAAGAGTTTTCAAATAGAGTTCCTAACTTCCTATATTTTTAATAGACTTTTAAATAATTGTTAAGTCTCTATCAACTTTTGTTAAATTAGAGGGATCTATGTAAAAACTTAAAGCACAATTTAATATGTCCCTACAATTTATTTGAGTTTTCAAATAAATCATTATAATTTAGCAAATCTTAACAGCTGTTATTGGATCTATTTAAAACATTTTAGAAGTATAAAGGCTCAATTAAAAACTTTTAAAATATAGGAATTTATTTGGAAATCTAGTGAAACTATAAGAACATAAGGAATATTATAACAAATTAAATACATACTCTGGTTTCACCCATTTAATAAAGGAGGAGGGATTTTTTTAGTATACTGTAAGACTAAAAAGTTTTACTCCTCATATTAACTATTATATTCATTCATCTAATAACGGTAATATTTAGAATTAATAATTAATTAATTAATATAACTTAATAAATTATAATCATTAAATAAACGTAAATCAACGATTAAGATAAGGTATAAGATTTCTTAATTTACACCAGAGTAGTCAAAAGATTCCTCATCTTAATAAAGAAATCAAATAAAGTACCTATTATCTCTGTGTTTGGATATTATCTTTAAAATTAAAAATTAAAAAGTCAAAATATTTACTGTGACTCCAAGAAAATACAATACTTGTGGGGCTAATAATTTTAATTTAAAATAAGAATTAGTATACCAGAAAGAAAGAAAGAACAAGAAATGAAAGTGAGTACAATCAGAGGTATATGTAGCACCGATATTGACACGTGACACAATACGACATTTCGAAACGTTAATTCTTAAAAATATTAGATTTTGACATGTTAGGACACGTTTTGATATTAAATAATATTTTTAATTTATTTAGTGTATATTATGTTTAATATTCAATAATTTAACAAAAAAATGAAACTAAACTTATAATATTCATCAATTTTGCAAAGAAACATAAGATATCCCAAATATTTTTATTAAATTCAATAAAATGGTAATCGTAATCCAACGAATCTAATAGTTGGAACTAAAAAACTCAACGCAACGTAACTTTTGAACCTTTTTTTAAATTTCTATAACGCGTGTTGGAGTGTCGGGAAGTGTCGGAGAGTGTCGAGAAGTGTCGGACACAACACGTTAGGGTTTTTGAAGTGTCGGTGCTTCATATATCACAGCCATAATCTACTAAAATTTGAGCTGTGGGCTTTCCAATCAAAACTCAGGTGTTCTCGAGTTAAACTCCAAATTATATCTTTACCAAGAATTTTTTTTTTAATTAATCTCTTCGGCCAACATGCTAATCCACCCACCAGTTCATTAGAATAGAATTTCAGTTAGGGTTGCCAAATAAAATATCATGCGTAATGCTTAAGCTTTTAAGTATTCCAGCATGTTCTGTTCTTTTCAACAAGTGAGATATGCTTTTAGAATTTGGAGAGCGACCTTGAAAACATGCAAAAATAATGGCAGAATTCAAGACATCACGTGGTATGGTTATTTTGGGGGAAATGTTTTTTTTCAACTAGTGAGATATGCTTTTTCAGCACAGCTTCTTGCATATTTCCTTTTTATTTTGGTGGCTAACAACATTATGAGCCAAAGAGGTATGGTTATTAACATCTTAATATCAAAATATAAAAGATTGGGTATGTATGTTATTAAGAACAAATACATAATGAAAATTAATGAAGAATAGTTATAGAGGATAAAGCACAACTAAAAGCAATTCATTTATACAGCAACAAGAATCCAAAGATACAAACAAAATATGTGGATATATATGGTCTGGATGTCTCCAGTTAAATTCTAAGATGTAAAACTTGTCAGGCTATAAATGCACAAAAAACTGAGATACTGAATTACATATACTTTTGATTTGTAACAAAACCATAAACTCAAAACTCCCTTGTAAACCTTTATATGCTTCTTTGAATATCCAACCTTGGTCCAGCGGGTTTTTCTCCACTAGTTTTGGCTCCTAGATTTTTCCATGGTCCTTGGAGCTGCAACAAGACAATTGAGAACATATTTTTAAGCAATTTTGCATTCCAACATAAAACCAGTGATCCATATCAAAAGATAAAGATGAAAGATGATATTTACAACTTCATTAAAAGAGCCTAGAGTTTAAACTTTTAAATGGGGGGCGACGAGGCTCCGATACCATGTAAAGAACATTGAAATACACCACCTCAAAAGCTAGCTCAAAAGATGGGAGTGCCCAAGGCCTTATAAACTCTACATTAGTTGTTCATCCAACCAATGTGAGACTATATATCTCAACAATTAAAATAAGAATAGGGCATACCTAGCCCAATTGCCTCAGAGCCTTTCATAATCCTTAGTCTCCTACATGAGTCGGTGAACATCCTGCATCAACAAAGGATTTGAGTTAACAAGTTCAACCACTGAACTGTCATGATTGAAAAATGATCTTTAAGGATTTATGAAAAAAGGAGAAATAACTTACTCCCAAGGAACATCACCAACAAGCATCCAATCTCCATCCTTATCTTCATATGTAAGAACATATTCAGAGCCATGGAGAAGATCCCTCAAAGAGCTCTCACTTAGTCCATCTTTCCCAGGAAGTCCAGGAGAATTGCATTGACCTAATTTTAGGAAAAGGAAAATGTTATGGTGCAAAGTGGCTATTCAGAATTCAAAAGGAGCTAAGATATTTCACAGCATTACTCAATTTTATAAAGGGTTTATCATCTATCATTTAACATGACCACAAAAAATTTCCTACACACACAACATTTTGTAGGGCCCGCAGCAAAAAAAAAAAAAAAACTCCGGCACGTAAAACGAATCTCTATAACATAACATAATCACTTTTCTCATAACATAACTCTTATAAAACCTTTTTATAAAATACTATACGCATTTGGAGGTCAAACTACGAAACTAATGGACAAAGGAAATTATATCAACTTCAGTCAAAAATAAAAATAAGTAGCTAATGAAAATATATTGAAGAAGGTAAGAGGTCCTACCAATGGTAAAGCAGCTGAACATCTTCTCAAGAGCCGAAGAAAGTTCCACATAGTTGTTGTAGGTTTTCAGATCAACCTTTCTGAGATAAGGGGCACCATCCATACTTACCTTTACATAGAGACAACCAAATCCTGGTTTTCCCTCAGCTTCATCACTGTTCTTTGTCATATTAGAGGCCATCGTGTTCTTCCGAAAAGATCGAATTGGTGGCCATCCCACAACCTGTGCCCTGTAGCAAAAGGTTTGATATTTCATTAGTCCCACTCCCCATGAAGAATATACAAGGGTAATAATTATTAGAACATAAAAACCTTTCCCATAAAGGAAAATTTTCATTAGCCACTATTTTTGGACTTCCATGGAAGATTTCACTTTTTGCTCAACAAACTACATCTATCTAAAACAACATCCAAAAAAAGAAAAAATTATGCATATTGAAGATTTGAAGGGTAGAACCACAAAGAATGAAGTCAGCAAAAAATAACAATCATATAAGCTTGCTATAAAACCAGGGTTATGAATATTAACTTCACTTTTTCATCACACCATTCGTTTACAAGAGCTTTAACAAAATCTTGAACTGATCACCAAAATAACGAACCATAACTGACAGAGACAAAGTTTAGAATTTTTCTTTTTCTTTTAATAAAAAAAAATAAGGTATTAGAAATACAATAGACATAATACCAAACTCCAAAATTTAAATTTCCCATTGATACTCACAATTTCAAATCCTCTATGAGGAAAAAGAAAAAGAAAACATTGAACAGCCAATGAAAGGCTCGTTTCATGAATTACTATATCTTTCACCTTTGTCCAGGTAACAAAAACATGACATATAATTCAAACTCGTTTACTAATCAGTTCCTCTCTTCATTTGATTATACCAGTATGCAAAAGATGTCGACAGTAAATAGAACAGGAAAAAAAAAGTAATAGTAAAAAGATAGCGTCAGGTTATATTTGGAAACTTTTTTGTTTACAAACTCTTACAAACTACACTATATTCTCCAGGAGAAGAAGATAGTGTAATTTGTAAAACATTTCAAAAAAAGTTTGTAAACATATCCATCCCAAAAAGGATAAACAGGATGCAAACTTACTTTGCAGCAGGAGCACTAGCATGATCATTTGTTCCAGCAACCTGATTATTCTTTTCCTGAACTGGCTTGGCAGATTGGGGAACTACACCAACCTCTTTGATGGTTGGTGAAGAAGTTGTATTACACTGCTTGGTGTTAATTTGATTCTCTAAACCAACAATAGGCTTCCCAACATTCCCTCCTCTTGGAGAGAACAAAGGAGCTCCTTTTCCCAAATCAACCTCAGTTCCATCATTCACAGAGAAAACCCATTTCCCAGAAGAGCCATCAATAGCATCAGAAAAGCCCCTCTTAGACCCAGCCACAAGGTTCTTCAAAGGGCTTGCAACAGAGCAAACATTATGCTTGTTCTGCAAATCCTTGCCAAAAAGAGACACCCCAGAACCTGATTTTCTCTCAGGAGACTCACAACCAGGCAAGCCAAGCCTAAGCTCTGTCTCCTTGAAGTTGAGAGATGAGGTCTTACCATTCTCAGAGGAGAGAGTGGAAGCAGCAGATGAAGAAGATGATATTTTGTCAGAGCTTCCGTCCATTGATGGATTCTCAGGCCCCAAGCCTATGTAATCATGTTCTAATGGTCTAGACATCAAAATGGCAAGATCAAATGATACCAAATATGCAACACGAGTTCAAACAAGTGAAGTATATTATGTATAATAAATACACAAAACTTGGAAACGACAGAGTAACAAGAAAGGAAGTCAGAAAGAAAAGCTTAAACAGCAGTTATGGTTTGATATTGATATGTTCTAGTCCAGGAGCTGGTTTTGTTGATGCAGAAAAGAACCTTCTTGGGTCTTTCTGTAGCAAACTTTTGCCAAAAAAATAATAAATTAAAAAATAAAAGGGCAATTATTTTTTGGGGTTTTATAAGAGTTATGTTATAGGAAAAATGATTGTGTTATGTTATAGAGATTCGTTTTACATGCCTTTTTGTTGTTGTGGGCCTCACAAAATGTTGTGTGTAGAAAAATTTTTGTGATCATGTTAAATGATATATCTTTATTTTTTCCCATCAAAACTTTTTTTTTCCCTCATACGTATAATAGTATAATAATCTGAGATATGATAATAATGACTAGAGTATATAGGTATTATTTTTTTAGCAATGTTTTGGTCATTGAATATTACTAAAATAGGTTATATTATTATTATTGGGATTGGATGCTTTCATATGTTGGGGCATTAAATATAAGAAATTGCACCGACAGGTGGCTGAGTATTCCCCGGCAACCTTTTACTCACTGTTCCCTCCCACTTTACCATTTAGTACAACATTACTTTAGACACAAAGTTCCAAATTGCAGAGTATGGAATTATTATAACTGAGAGAGAGAGAGAGAATAACTGTGGCGGTGCATATTCATCCACGCTCGTATCGCATCGTATCCAATCGTAATAATTATGAAGATCCCAAAGTGGGAAGCGAAGGATGATAAGATGAGATCCGACGGTGGAGATCACTCCTATGTGGTGTGGTTAGGGGACAAAACGGCGTTCAGTTGTTGGGGTTGAAATTTGACGGAGTAAAACGTTCATCATTGCATCTTCCTTATTTATTTCATAAATTAAATTAAATTAAAATGTCTTGTCTGTTAACTGTTTTGCTCTTGCGTTGTGTCTACCTCGCTTCATTCCCTCCTCTATTCCCTATGCGTTTACCCCATACATTGATAAATAAATACAAAATTTACGACAAAAAGTTTATTAACTTCCAAAATAGTGGCGCCACTGAAAATAAAATAAAAAATTCAAATTGTTTATCTAAATTTGTATATAAACACGCTTGACTTTTTGGCGTATATTTGCATATTCAAAGAAGAAGAAAAAAATTATAAAAGTAACGGTTGTAGCCGAGCCATCATTAAAAAATTCGTTAGTTGAAAAAACAAGAATCATCCAGTCTTGTATAAAATTGAGGCGGATACTAATTCTCAAGAGTCCAGACCCAACATACGTATCGAAAACCTAACAAGTTGTTTGTGCAAATTGAGGTTGGCGAAGGACAGAGTGGCACCTATCATAAGTATTTATTTGCAACCAATTAATAATTTCCACGACTTGAAGTCATTATCTTTTCTTACATTAAAATTATGTACTTGGTATAATGCATCGTCGTCGATTGTGCCCCCACTTATCAATATATATAATGTATTATTGGTAGTTCGAACATTATAGTTGTACGTGTCTTTCCTTCTTTTTGGTACATGGGACTGCTTCATCAATGCCATAATTCCCTTGTTGAACTTTAATGGCCCATCAATTGTGATAGACAACTAATAATATGTGAGTAAAACCATACAAGAAGTACATGAAATTAAAACATAATTTTAGGATTATCTATTGAAGTCATGGTTTTTTATTGGGTTCTATAAGAGTTATGTTGTAGGAAAAGTTATTGTGTTATGTTATAGAGATTCATTTTGCATGTCAGAATTTTTTTTAATTTTTTTTTATTGCGGGCCCCACAAAATATTGTGGGTGTATGAAATTTTTTGTGATCATATTAAATGATAGATGATAAACCTTTTTTATTCTATACATTTGTCATGGAAACTTAAAATATCTATATTAAATCTAAGGATTTTATGTTTATCATGTAATATGATATAACATCACTTTCCTACACACACATTAAAGAGGTATGGTCCACATGTTTTTCTTTCTCTTTCATCATTCCAGTTTCTCTCTCCATTTTATTGTGTGTATTGGAAACAACACATCATGTAACATAACATTAATAAAACCCTAAATCTAATTATAAATATATATTCAAATAGTGACAAAGACTTAATTAGTTACAAATATACTTATTTATATAATAATCCTTCCATTATGGATCATTACGTTATGCCTACTCCTTCTATTACGCGTCAAGAGTTTGATAAATTATTATATTACGGGTTTAATGTTTGTCCCCTTTTTTTTTTCTTGATAGCCATAATATTTGTTCTTTTAAAGAATATAAAATTGTGTTATTTTAAATAAGAAAAAGAGATATATAATAGAAATTATGGGAGAAGAAAGTTGGTGAATCTTTTTTAATTTAAATTTTAAATAAAAATATTAGTTTTTTTTTAAAATGACCACCCTTTAAAAAGATAAACATTTTCTCCTTATATTATAGATTTTATCAACAAAAATATTGTTTGCATCAAAAAGAAAAGTAACTACACTTGACATAAATATATCAACGTGAGATTAATGAATACTTAATATAATAATATTCTTATTTAAATTCTTGATTTATAATGTTTAACATGAAATTATAGAAAAACTTAGGCTAGCGGTAGTTACATTTTTTGAGTAAATAGATAGTTATATATACCCATGTGCCAGAGAAAGAAAGATAGTTATATACCTTACAAAACACATAAAGATCAAGTTATATACTCTGGAAAGCATTATGTATTGTGCGCTGATCCGGGGTGAGGGATTAGTCTTATGGTTATCGGCTATGAGGATACCCGGATGTAATCAATTTTATTTTTTTTAAAGTTTAAGCTGTTGGGTGAGGGCTATATTAATATTTTTTACATATCTCTAACACGCTCCCTCACAAGAGAGCCTATTGGTCTTGAAAGGTAGACAATGCATCAGGCCTAACATATCTGTGCTAGGAAATTTCACACAAAAAATGAGGGGTAGCGAAGCTCAAATCAACATCAACAACACCTTTTATCCCAAATTAATTGGGATCGGCGGTAGATGAACCAAATGAAAGATACAAAAAGGTTGAAAAAATAAAAAATAAAATATAAAAAAATATATATATATATATATATATATATATATATATATATATAAGTAAAAAAAAGGGAAAAGAAGAAGAGTGGGAAATGAAGGGGAAAATGACTAAAAATGGACCGTCTGGAAAATAGGAATAACAACGGATCTAACCCTCCACCATGCTTATAGCTTTTCTCCGTTCCGTTTTAATGCATATCGTTCGCCAATCTATATCTCACTCCATTAAATCTTATTTTACTACCTTCCCCCAAGTAAGTTTCGGTCTACCTCTACCTCTTTTTGTGTTGAGCTCTTGGTAACACACTTATGTTCTTATGGGAGCATTCAGGAGCTTTCTCATTATGTACCCAAATCACCTCAATCTATGTTCTCTCATCTTCTCAGCCACCGGTAGTACTCCTACCTTTCATCGAATATCTTCATTTCTTATCTTATTCATCCTCGTATAACCACACATCCACCTTAACATCCTCATCTTTGCTACTCCCATTTTATGCTTTTGTTGCTTATGCGTTGGCCAGCATTCAGCTCCATATAGCATTGCAGATCTTACTGTTGTTTTATAGAATTTTTCTTTTAACTTAAGGGGGTTTTGCGTTCACACAAAAACTCAGATGCACTGCGCCATTTCGTCCACCTGCTCTGATTCTATGGTTTACATCCTCACACGACAGTGAAGCTCTAATACCATGTAAAAAAACTAATTCAACCCAAAAGCTTAAGCTAGTGGTTGAAGATTTCATTAAAGGTTTTATATATTTCTATCACGTCTCTTCACAAGAGCCCATTGGGCTTGAAAGGTGGATAATGCATTGATCCACCTACCTGTGCTAAGAAATTCCACAAGAGAAAGTGGATGGTGAGGATCGAACTTGTGACCACTTGGTTACGAAAGCTTTGATAACATGTAAAGAATCAATTCAACACAAAACCTTAAGTTGTTGGCTTAGTGTTACATTAATGATTTTTTTATATATCTCCAACAAAGCACTTCACCAAAAAAAAAATTAGTTAAGCAAAGAAGCTCTAATTAAAGGAACAAATACGAAACCAAATGATGGTAGCTCAGTTGGCGACAGGGAACTACGTAGGTGAGAGTGATGTGTTCAATCCTCTCTAGTAGTGTCTTTGAGAGAGGGTTCAAAGCCTTAATCTTGTGACTTGTTCTGAATCAGACTAGTCGCTAAGTGATGAACCGATTAGAATATTAAAAAAAAAAAAACAAATACGAAATAATTGTAACCACTCGATAAAGTGAGGAAGTTCTTTGACTGCACTAGCTAGGACCAATCGTAAAGGAACAAAAATTAAGGAGAAACTTCCTCTCATATGCTTAATTAGATGAATCTGTATTAAACTGGAGAAGCCAAATTAATTAGGAAAATTTCATACAGAAATAGTTGGGGTTTTTTTTCTCTTTTTTATCGAAGGGTGATATCAACATCAGAAATGAGCAAGAACATATGAAGAAAAGCGTTAGTCTACTCATAATATTGGCCCATGCTTGCTGGGATGCAATCAAATAGCTCAGAAATCTTTAATGAGCTTTTGTGTTTTTGCTGGAATGATGGATTTGGGCGATAAATTATGATGAAAATAACAGCTTAATGACTTTACGATGCGTGGACCATGGTGTCCCAGTTGCTCCCCACGCGTTGTTTAAAGGTTCATAGCACTGCGCTGGCGCCCTTTAATTTAATTAATTAGTACAACCAAATCTGGCCCTCTACCTTAATACATATCTAGAGCGCTTCTTACTCGTTCAATGAACCATTCTCATCTTAAACTAAAGACCATGGACATAAAGAATTGAAGGAGGGAATCAATATTTGCCAAAAGCTCTAGTGCAAAATCACAATATATAGCGATACTTCAAGTTAATTAATGCACTTTTTTAACTAGGACTTTATCCTAAATTATTACTAAATACTAAAAATATAAATCAGAAGAATCCCGGGCCTTCTTCTGAAAGTTCTAATTTTTAGAATATGTAGTTCTTAATTTAACTCTTACAAGTTCCAACTAATTATATCGATGGATCCAGCTTTATTTGAACGAGTGAAAAGTGAAATTTTGTACAATAAACAATGTAAGCTCAACCAACAGCTAGAGAGATATGATCAATTGTGTTTCAGAGAGGAAATTATATTCTGACTTATCCTTTTTTCAGTTGTGATAAAACTACAAGTTATAGTGTGTCAGATCACTTTCATGATAAAAGCAATAAGGCTATTATTAGGTTCTTGAGGTTGTTGATTGCAATAACTCTAATGAGCTAACTCTTTCATAGTCTTCTAATTCGGGCAAAATGACTCTGTTTCCTAACCAAAATTGCCCCCTTCTTCTTAATGTTAATCTGTTAGCTTAAAAAAAAAAATAAAATAAAAAATTACAATAGACCTTCTATAAATACTAACATTAGCCTTGATAAAAAGTGAATTCAATAACCCTAACGGTTGTTTAATTCGCAAGTGAGATCCCAATGATTTGTTTGGGTCAAGGGTTTAAATTATATCTCAAGCAAATTTTTGAAAAATCTTTGGGGACCAGAGGATGTGTCTCTCTCCTCGAATGAGGGATTAATCTCATCATTTATCTGGTAACGAAACTCAATACACTTGCCGTTCCAATGAGCGAATAGCCTTTGGGGTCGTATTCCGAGAATAAGATAACCAAAGGAAATTAAATAAGAATACCTACGGATTATAAAATTAAAATAAAATGAATTCAATATATATTTTGTTATACTGGTGACCAGTACAACAAAAATTGTTTGCAACTTGGGTATTCATGTTTAAGCCTACAAACGCGATTTGAAATTTATAGCAAGGGCTTTGCATCTAGAGATTTAATAGAAGAAGAGCAAAGTTCTTCCACACACAATTTTGGTGGGCCCACCATATATATATATATATATATATATATGAGAGAGATCATTTGACTCCAGAGTAAGACTTATAAGTCTTACCTCTCATCATATCCGTTGATTTCCGTCCATCCAATGATTATAGTTTATGGAATTTTATTAATTAATTAATTATTAATTACACTATAAATGACAACCATTGATTTTCGTCCATCAACGACTGAGATGAGGAATAAGACTTATGTATTTACAAGCTATATTATCTATTACGAATAGTATGTATTATTTGAGTTAGTGTTATCCATACAGGTAGTACGTACTATTTGAGTTTCTACTGTATTATTTGAGTTAGTGTTATCCATATAGGTAGTACGTACTATTTGAGTTTGTAGTATCCATAATACATAATATAATTTATAAATAAAAATTATATATATATATATATATTTATTTATATTGCACGTAAAATGATGTAAAAAAACTTGTGGAGAAAGTGTTTTCCGTTAGGGGGCGTTTGGTAGAGGAGAAATTTTTTTATCTGGGAAACATAAATTACGGAAATATAATAGGAAATAGATTTTTACTGGAATGTTATTAAAAAGTTGTTTGGTATGATCATATTTGCCCGGGGATATTTGATTAATTTTACTGAGTTTGTGTTTGGTTGATTGTGAAATATTAATGGGAATATGGGATATTTTACAATGATACCCTTGATTGATTTCAACTATTTACCCTTAACTGTGTGTCTCTCTCTCAAATCTATTTTTAGATTCGTTCTTCATTGTAGCTGGCGTCGATGCTATTGGGGTTCATCCCCTTTGAAAATCTTTGGTTCGTGATATTTCCGGTTCATCTCCTCTCTCTCTCTCAAATCAACACGGATTGAATAGCAATATACTCTCTTCTTGCCATACATATATGCCTTGTAGATTACAAAAAGGAAAGGATGGGTTAAAAGGTGCTGAAACATTGTTGACCATATGTATTGCATGGCTTTAGTGGCGTTGTTGCTGACAATGTTCCTGCTCACCAATCTTGTATAAGGCAGAGGGTTAATCTTGTCCAACAAATCGATATTTTTTTCTTACTTCCCCGGGCAACCTATTTTTCCAAATAAACCATGGAATTTAAACAATGGAGACTGTACTTCACTTTGCACACAATACAGAAATCCAGAAAAAAGATTTTGACGAAAAACTTTTTACTTTAGAGCAACCAAACATGGGTTTCCTATTTTTCTTACCACACTTTCCAGAGCTTTCTTAAATAATCCACGTACCAAACGTTACCTTATAGTAATATGTTTGATAATTTTGGAATAAAACCAATTTTGATGTCAAATACTAAAAATAATATTGTTATTTTTGTGATAAGAAAATTCAATTTCAAATTATAACATGGGAATAAAATTTCTGCTGTGACTTTAGATAGATATATCTGCATCTAAACTACACCATTTTTGTCTTCTTTTAATTTAAACCAATTAAATATTGTGCTTCCTTCTTCTTAAGAGTATGTTTTAAAAATATTGAAATAACTTTACTTTTATTAAAATCAATTTATAATAAAAAATCTAAACATAAATTATTACTTAGAAATTCACTTTTCAATAGAATTAAATTTTAAGTTTATAAAATCGCAACGCACGAAACATAAATTTTCATTTTTAAAAAGGAAGGATAAATTTTCACCAAAAAAAAAAAAAGGATAAATTATCTCCGACACTACGGAGCCGATTTATTTGACTATGTCAAAGTGCTGCAAGTCAAGGGGCAATTTAATTGACAGAATACATGAATTCCACTGTAACAGAAAGTGGGGCTATTGAAGTGAAAGATTCACTACGATGCTTTTATTTCTTCCCACCTTTACTCGCTGTTTGGTATAAGATTGTTTCAGAAATTTTGCAAAAGTGGGGTGAGATAAAAAAATTTCTAATGTTTGGTGTGAGAAAATTAAAAATATTTTCAGGAAATTTTTTTTCCATCATTTTAATTTTATCTATAGAATTTCAAATGAAAATATCATTTGATATATGATATTTTTATTTTCTCAGGAAATTAATATAATTAACCCAATATTCTCGGAAAAAAAATTGGACCTATCAAATACTTTTTTGTAACTTATCTCGAAAAAAAATTTCACTATATTTTCGGAAATCTTTTTTTTTTCAATAAAAAAAATATCTCCACTATCAAACACCCCTTAATAATTGGGGAATTATTTTCTTTATGTAACATAAAATAAAATATAGGAAAGAAAAAAATATAAATTGATCTTATCTCTTTATGTGTGTACAACAAAATTGTTTTATCTTATATTAAAGGAAAAAATTATTCTCATGTTACATCAAATAAATTTTTTCTTCTACATACCCTTCGATAACTGTAGCACCTTTTTTTTTTTTTTTTTTTTCAGATAATGGAACCCACAAATTTATTTATATGATATCAGATAACTTATACATGATATGAGATAACGTATAGATTAATAAAACTCTATAGCTTACAAAAAAAAAAAAAAAAAAAAAACCTATATTAAAATGATAAAACAATTCCCCTTAGTAATAATATGCTATTCTCTGACTTTGCCCACTTATCTAATTTCCCATTTTCATCACATGTATATGGAAGTCAGAAAGAGTGAGACTTGTGGGACCCATTTGCTGCCACCCATTGCTACAGTAAACAAAAGTTGTAAAACTTGAAGACATGATAAACAAAACCAATGCAAATCCCTTTCACTGAAAGGGTTCTATTTGTTCCTCACTACCCCCATCACCTAAGCTTCTCTCTTGGGAGTGGCTAAGTGGCTTTAACACACACTGATACACACTTACTTTTAATCTCTGACCACTAAATACAAGGGCCTCCAAGTCTAGTGGGGCTCTTCATTTCGTTGTTTCTTTTTGGTTTCTTCACAAGGCACTCTGAAATGGATTGTAGCTCCGTTTGATGCAAGTCTCTCGTGTGAAATACAACAAAATGGTGAGACTTAAAAACCATATAATATTTTTTTCTTATCACTCTTCAACTCACGCAGACTTTGTTAAATAAAAATATATAACTCTCTTGTACCAATAATATATGGGAAAAATGTTTATCCTTTTAAATGACATAACTTATATCCTTTCACTTTCATAAAGAAGTGAGACTTACATCTTTATTTTTTTTTTGTCAACTCTCTCCTCCTTTATCTATCTCTTTCTCTCTCTTAAAATGACACAACTTTACATCCTTTAAAATGACACACATTTTACTGCCAATATATATATGAGGTAGGATCCTTTGACATCGGTGTCAAATTTGAAGTTTGACACCTCATCTAAGAGCCGTTAGATCAAAAAAGATCAATGGTGCCACGTGCTTACAAATCAGAGTCGTTGATCTTTTTGAATCTAACGGCTCTTAGATGAGGTGTCAAACTTCAAATTTGACACCGATGTCAAAGGATCCTGCCTATATATATATATATATATATATATATATATATATATATATATATATATATATATATATAAAACTCAGATCTAGTAAGTTCAAATTTTTGGAATAATGATAACATGATTTCAAAGTTTTTTCATCAAACATTAACTGCATATATGTTTTGTTTTTCTTTTGGAAAGTTTTAAATCGTGATTTGAGTAAAAGTTTGTCTCTTATATTAACTTTTGACCTCAAACAAAATTTTAGATTTCCAGACGGTAAACCAACAATTATGCTATTACTCTATTAGAAATAGAGGGAAATGGTAGATGCGCATTAAAATTATTTATGGACATGCATCTAAAAAAAAGATTTACATAAAATTATAGTACGACCTAAAACATAATGAAGAAGGACTTCATTATTATTATTATTTTTTGAAACTGATCCTAATTACCTACCCCCGGTATTCCCACCACTTTGAGCCGCCTATGAGACTAATCCAGAATTCAGTTGCGAGTTCAAGGATTACCGTACTTATGCCCCTCTCCAGATGATGTTGGTGGGATTCGAAACGAGGTCTTCTCCCACCACTCGGTCCTCATGCGACTGAGCCACCACACTTGGGTAGACTTCATTATTAATTTTAAACACATGTATTGTGGTAGCAGAATATTTATTGCTAAGAATGTAGAGTAATTATCTCTTATTTTTGTATGAATGTTATTTATTATATTAATCAACTCGAACCGGGTAAATGAACCAGGTAATGAAACTAATATCAAATCGAGCATGTCAACCATTTAGTTATGGTCCCAAAGGTCCTAGATTCGAGCTCTTGCACTTTTAGCAATTGATTTGGGATTCGTATTGCCACTTGAGCCAACTCTTAAAGTAGGCAATTAATTTTTGTATCAACCAACTTGTTTTCATTCCAAAGTTAAAATTTAATGCACTCAAACAAAAAAAGTTGATACACGTCAAATTCACGACCTACATTCTGGAAACCTCCTTGTCTTGATAATTAATTCTTTTCATATTTCACGAAGGAAACAAGATAGAATGATTGGAAGCTGAAAGCGACCAAAGAGATTAAGACTTGAACGTTGATCCACATTTATGGGAAGAAAACCGGTTCATGACAGAGTGATATATCCCTTTTGTATGTTGATGAATTTTGGTTCATGATATTATCAGCAGCTAACAACACCACAAAATTATATGGAGCTAGCTGAATGGGAAGCAGCATATAGATAAGCTTGATGTTAGCCATGGAGAATCCATATACCATAATCATGTCGGCTGCTTCATTGTTTCTAATATCTCACGAGATAAGCATGTTAAAAAATTTCAAGACCAAAACGTGCATATCATAAAAAGAAAGATCACAGTTCATTTAGATTCCTATGAAACTTCAAATCACTCCCTTCTTTTATCTTTCTTTCGGACAAAGATTTTCATGAATCATAACTTCATAACACTCATACTCTTCAATTGACCTTATATATTAATTAATTCCAAATTTAA
Source organism: Gastrolobium villosum (assembly GCA_032173675.1). Taxonomy (NCBI): domain Eukaryota; kingdom Viridiplantae; phylum Streptophyta; class Magnoliopsida; order Fabales; family Fabaceae; genus Gastrolobium; species Gastrolobium villosum. The sequence continues at coordinate 20,112 of JAVKPL010010715.1, forward strand.
TTAATAATATGACTACTCATCGTGATAGTGGTTTCTTTTACTATTATTCAAATCCTGGCATCTTCTATACACTTTATTCATTTTGTCAAGCACAATGCTAGATTTGCGAGATTTTAATACATAAGCACTGCCCACATGCTCTTTGTAAAACTCAATTACACAGTGCTATACTGCTATTGATGGTATTATAATAATTATAAACAGTAATTATTAAATTAAAAATCATTATACGCCTAAGAATGAGTTCGGAATATTTTCATATAATTAAGGATCAAATTTAAAATAATTATCACAAAAATATGTTAACTCTTGTAAAAATATCATTGAGATGTATAGATGCACTCAACAATCCCATGTAATGACAAAACACAATATATCCTAGATGAAGTGGAAGTCAATTTTTCATTAAATTAAAAGAATCATTCTAAATCCCATTGGAAAAATTTAATATGCTCCAGGACCACTGAATCTTTTGGTGCTCCCTCTCACAACATTAATTTTCTCTTTCCTTTTTTATCCCTATTATTTTCTCACTTTTCCCATTTTACCCTCCTATTTACACTAAGGGCCACCTAAAAATGGTGGTCCCGGTTCACTTTAAATAACCTTCCTAGGATTGGTCTCAGTGGAGCCAGCAAGGTATTAGCCGGTACTAAAAAATTTAGCTGTTACTTACATTCAAAACGTGGCTAATTTTTAAAAAATTTAAAATGTGGTTCACTACGCTTATTTAATTACGCTTGAAATGGGGTTAAATTAGTCGGTCCCTATAAGCACCAATGTGGCTTCGTCACTAATTGGTCTAGTAACGAAGAGTTTAAGTAATTTATATTAGGTTATGTGTTTAATTTCCATCATTGTATAAATAAAAGAATCATTCCAATTTCGGACTAAATAGTTCTTAAGGCTAATTCACAAGCCAGGTTGGGATGAAGGGCACCGAAAACTCGGCAAAAAAATTTAATTATTGTATTTAAATCAAATAATTATGCATTTAATGCTATTTTTTAAATAATTACGGATCTACTGCACAATGTGACACCTCTTTTGGGCGTCACATGTGACGCCTAAGTTGAGGCGTCTCACTCTAGGGGGAAGACGCCCAAACGGGGCGTCTCTCATGAGATAGTGACACGTGTCACTTTTAAAAAAAAAAAATATTAATTTAATCATAAAACTTCTGAAGTCCATAACTTTTAACTCGAGTATCCAAATCAGGTAATTCTTTTTTTGATTTCACATAACTTTTCGAGATCTACGTAATGACACCCCATTTGATATATTTTATTTCTCAAAAACACAATTTTAATTTACAAGAATTATATTATAAGAGCGGTTAAACCCAGAAGCCTCTCAGTTCTGAATTTGTGATTTAATATAAAAAATAAATAAAATTTTGATTTATGATTTAATATAAGCTTTTGGGTTATTATTCGTGGTCTGAAATTAATGATGACTTATGAATTTTTTTCAAAAATAAAATTACCTAAATTAGGCGTGATTGCCTCTTGATTGAAACTCAATTTAGACGTGTTGGTAACGTGTCAGGTTTTGACACGTGTTGACACGTGTCACATTTTTAAACTCAGAAGCCTCCGAGTTCTGGGTTTGTGATTTAATACAAATAAATAAAGATTTACTTTGTGATTTCAATTAAAAAAAATTTATTATAATAAAAAATTTGGTTTGTGATTTAAATTAAAAGTAACAATTATTATTAATAAAGAAAAAAATAAATATTTGATTTGTGATTTAAACTCAAAAATCAATTTGAAAAATCTGTATTAATAAAGGAAATAATTAAATAAATATTCTAAATCGCTAAGGAAGAAGGATTACCTGATTTAAATTTAAATTATGTTTGTGAGAAATAAAATATATCATATGAGATGTCATTGCGTAGATCTCAAAAAGTTATGTGGAATCAAAAAAAAAATTACCTGATTTGGATACTCGAGTTAAAAGTCATAACCTTCAGAAGTTTTATGATTAAATTAATATATATATGTGATTTTTAAAAAGTGACACCTGTCACCACCTCATGAGAGACGCCCCATTTGGGCGTCTTCCCCTAAGGGTGAGACGCCTCAATTGAGGCGTCACATGTGACGCTCAAAAGGGACGTCAGATTGTGCAGTACATCGGTAATTATTTAAAAAATAGCATTGAATGCGTAATTATTTGATTTAAATGCATTATTTTAATTTTTTTTTCACCGAAAACTCATAGTGGTAATTCTGAGAGCTGGAAAAGAACATTATGGGTATTTTATCAGAAAAAGTTAGAAACCAAAAGGAAAAGCCATTACTTGCTACATCAAAGAAATGAAAGGCACGATTGAGGACTTGCATGTTGAGTCTTCTTGAATAAGCTAGAACCAACTGTAGTTGAAATTAACATTTAGCTGCATCGTTTAAATTAAAAAACCGAATTTTCTTTTTTTTCAGAATACAATCGACGTGTGATGTGACAATTACAACAATTTCGATTTTACATGTACATTAGATTATATAAGGGTTTAATGGGTATAATGTTACATGATATAATAACATTTTTCTACCTTCACAATAAAGAAGAGAGAGAAAGTGAAATGATGAAAGAGAAAAAGAAACATGTGGACCCCACCTCTTAATTGTGTGTGTAGAAAAATTTTATTGGATTATGTAACATGATACTCATAAAACCCATTATATAATGTGGTCCTCAATTTTAAACATTTGGTCCTTAAATTAGATAAAATTAGAATAAAAGTTCAATGTATACTATTTTCCTCTTAAGAAAAATATGGAAAACAAGCTTTGGAGAAATGCAAATTTTGCAAGTGTTGATTATTATGGACCCTCCCTTTTTTTTTTTGGTGCAAAGAATCTGCCCTTTAGTCCTGTTTGATGGAAGACCCAGACTTTTAGCCTACTACCAAAGATAACTTCAGTTGTTCAGCATGTTCATAATTACATCAGTCTCTTTCTCAGTACCAACAAAGCGCACTTCCACACACTCCCACCATGAAGAAAAACAGCCTTCTGAGAAGTAAGGACAGAGATGAGTTCTGTTTTTACTACTACAACCCAATTTCTCAGTGGAAGTTATATGCGTTTGGAATCTTTCCAAGTTGAAAAGACTTTTCAAAAGTTGCAATGATGTTGATTGAAAGCATTTAGAGTTCTTGAATTAACGCATTATCTTCTTCATTATGCTACAATTAAGTGATCAAATGTCAATCCAAACAAATATGGGAATTGATGATAAGCTCTATACATATCTTCCAAAAAGTTTATGGAAGGTATTGTTGAAATGGAATCATCTTTTTTATTTATTTAAACATGGAATACAAGGCTTCAAGCTAAACAAGCCTACTCTCTCATTGGTTCCAGAAAAGATTAACTTGCCACCGGTCTTTAAATTAATTATTAGTTGTGATTAGCACGAGTCATTAATTCTTGTGGAGAAAATTAGAAGGGTACCCGAACAAGACACTTCCTAACTCCAAAAAGTAGTGACAATTGTGGCAACTATACAATCATTGCATTTAAAGGTAATAATGTAAATCTAATCATTGCGAATTAAGAATGAAAGGTTTGGCATGTGTTTCTCAGCATACACATAAACCCAATGAATGGAAAAGAACATCATGTGTTCTCTGAAAATGAATTTAAATTATCATTATCCCGAATCGTTATGTGTAAAGTAATGGTGGCAATTTAGGAAAACTACAAACAAATATTATATTTAAAGTAAAAAATATACATTCATCCTTAATTAATTTTGTAATGTATTATGAATTTGTTCCGTGTCTAATCGGAGGTTAGATGATTGATGTTGGATCTAATGTTTTCTCTCTAGATACTTAATAATTAGATATCTTGGGAGTAGCAAATCACGACACATGATATAATGACCTTAGCCAAAGGAAATGTGTGCTGCGTGTTTGCATAAAATAGGGATAAAAGATATCAATCATATATGTGATCTTTATGTCCTATGTATAGTGCTTATCTTTTGGACTTTTACTTGGACCTTCTATGGATATGTGCCGTCCATAACAGAATTCATGATTTTAATCCGCTAAAATTTAAAAATAAATACAAACTCACTTTAAAATACATGTTCGTGGATATTGAGGAACAAGGCCGGAACCAGTAGACTTGCAGCTTAAAACGTCATGCATTATGTACCGGAAAAAAGAAAAAAAAAAAAAAAACATCTTGCATTATTCCAAGGCCAATCCTTATGTGGGTAACTTAAGTCAACTATTTTATATTTTTTTTTAATTAAAAAAATAGAAAGTAAGCAAAACAACTATTCTCTAAGGAAGCGAATGCCCATAGAATAAGCCAGAGGTTTCTCATCTCATTATCACTAAAGATTATTGCATTATTCCATAGAATAAGCCAGAGGTTTCTTATCAGATAATTTCATTTCCTACAAATATATAAAAATAGGTGGATCTGAGAAGAGAAAAAAAAATAATAAGGGTTCTCACATTTTTATGTGTGTGTAAAAGATAAAATTATCTCTTGCACTACGCGAAACAATGAGTCTGTTTGAATATATTCCGATTTCTTTTTTCTTAAAACTGTTTCGTAGAATAATTATGGAAGTATATATTTTTTGTGTTTCACAAACAAAAATAATTCAGATATGTTCTCTAAATTTAATTTAAAAAAAAATTATAATTTTTAATAAATTTTTTTTACAAAATAAACCTTATCAAACATGCTTTTTTATTTTTTTATTCTGAAAGCCAAAAAATTATTTTTAGAAATAGTATTCAAATGCGCTAATAATTCCATAATCAATTTCATTTTTAGTTTCAAAATGAGGACTTTTTCATTACTGTATACGTGTTGGTTGAAGGCTAACTCAAATAGCAGCTCCAATTTGAAGGGTGAGAGATAGGCCCTGAGGCCCAAAATGCAACTCCCTGTATTTGTGTAAAATTCTACTGGGCGTAACAACTATCCTTGTATGCATGCGGTTACACTTGCAGTCTCCAATTGGGCCTCTTAAGCGTACTCGCTGCTCACTCTGCACCAAACCCAATAAAACAGTAAGCTTATTCATGCTAAAGGCCCAAAGCTCCAAGTGTCATAAATGATTACTTAGCATATTATAGGGCCACGAAGTTTGGGATCTTAGCATTTAATATTTCTTAAGTTTAAAAGCAAAGTATTTACAATCTACTTCAAAACCGTCGATATGTCCGAGTGGTTAAGGAGACAGACTCGAAATCTGTTGGGCTATGCCTGCGCAGGTTCGAATCCTGCTGTCGACGTTTTGTTTTCCCACGTTTTATATTTCCCCCTTTTATAAATTAAAGAATTTCAATTGTATGAATTATGATTTACGACAATAGAAGAAACTTAATGTTATGACTTACTAATATGTTGTCTTCTTATTTAATAAATGGGAAAGAATATATTTACCACAAAAAAGTTTATCACTTTTATAATCAACCTAATCACAATTAGTTATAATTTATTAGAAATTATTAGGTCCCATTTATTAATTAATTATTAATTTCTAATAAATAAAATAAATTATAACCGTTAGATTGAAGAAAATCAATGGTGATTAAGTTGGTTGTAAAGGTGGTAAACTTTTTTAGTAATAAGTATATCATGCCCCTAAATAAAAATAGTATCAAGCAGTGTTTTACAATTTGGATAGGTTCCACTGGATTTTCTTTATCGATCATATATTAAAAAATATAAACATATTACTTATATTAAAAATTGATATAAGAAAATTACCAATGATACTTATATTACTTTACCTTAAAATGCAATGTAGACTAAATGCACTGTTTGTGCCTTGAGTTTGGAGGCGAAGGAAAGTAAGGAGATTTAAGGGGAGGGAGGGGAAGGAAGGGAAGGAAATTGAAGAGTATTCCCTTCCCTTATCTGAGAGTTAAAAAAAATAGTGAGGGAGAAATTGGAGGGTTAATGAGAAATTGGAGCAAAATCAATGGTGATTAAGTTGGTGGTAAACTTTTTTAGTGGTAAGTATATCATGCCCCTAAATAAAAATAGTCTCAAGCAATGTTTGAAATTTGGATAGGTTCCACTCGATTTACTTTACTGATCATATATTAAAAAATATAAATATATTACTTATATTAAAAATTGATATAAGAAAATTACCAATGATACTTATATTACTTTACCTTAAAATGCAATGCAGACTAAATGCACGTTTTGTGCCTTGAGTTTGTAGGCGAAGGAAAGCAAGGAGATTTAAGGGGAGGGAGGGGAAGGAAGGGAAAGAAATTGAAGAGTATTCTCTTCCTTTATCTGAGAGTTAAAAAAAATAGTAAGGGAGAAATTGGAGGGTTAATGAGAAATTGGAGGAAAATCAATGGTGATTAAGTTGGTGGTAAACTTTTTTAGTGGTAAGTATATCATGCCCCTAAATAAAAATAGTATCAAGCAGTGTTTGAAATTTGGATAGGTTCCACTGGATTTACTTTACTGATCATATATTAAAAAATATAAATATATTACTTATATTAAAAATTGATATAAGAAAATTACCAATGATACTTATGTTACTTTACCTTAAAATGCAATGTAGACTAAATGCACTTTTTGTGCCTTGAGTTTCGAGGCGAAGGAAAGCAAGGAGATTCAAGAGGGAGGGGAAGGAACGGAAGGAAATTGAAAAGTATTCCCTTCCCTTACGTGGGAGTTAAAAAAAAATAGTAAGGGAGAAATTGGAGGGTTAATAAGATATTTTTACAATGTTACCTTTTTTTAATTAATATAAATATTATATTTTACAAATATAATCAAATTTAAAATTTCATAACAAAATTATTTACGTATTTTCACACTACTAAAAAAGATCATATTTTTTGACAAAATTTCAACGTTGCAAACAACGAAAATTTTGTAAAAAATTTACTTTTCTTTTGAAATATTTTTTGTCGAAAGGCGACAAAATTTTTATCTAATAAATTTTTTTACAAAAATAAATTTTCAAAGAAAAAAAGAATTCCGTAAAAAAATTTGACGAAATATTTTCCATCCAAAATTTTCAATGAAAATATGTCCCAATGAAGATTTGATGGAATTTTTTTGTCAAAATTTTTGTGAGAAATATTTCTATCGAAACTTTCGAAGGAATTTAGATTCCGTAAAAAACTTTGATGAAATATTTTTTGTCGAAATTTTTTGACGAAAATGTGTCTATTGAAAATTTTGAAGGAAATATTTTCCGTTGAAAATTTTGACGGAAATTTTGGTCATCAAAAAATATGACGAAAATATTTCCGTTGAAAACTTTTGAAAGAATTTAGATTCTGTAAAGAATTTTGATGAATTTTTTACGTGAAAATTATTTACAAAATAAAAAATTTTGTCAAAAAATTTGACGAATACAATATTTGGTCAATATTTGACGAAATTTAGATTCTATAAAGAATATTGGCAAAAAAAATTTCGGTCATAATTTTTTACATAACTATTTTTCGTCACAAATTTTTGCGAAAATATTTTCCGTCGAAAATTTTCGTTTAAAATGTGTTCCGTTGAAAATTTTGATGAAAATATTTTCCGTAAAAAAAATTTGACGGAAATGTTTATCGACAAAATTATTTTTTGTCGAAAATTCTCTTTGGAAATGTGTTTCGTCGAAACTTTTGATGAAAATATTTTTCCTTGAGGAGATTGATGAAATATTTTCGTTGACAGATTCGACGAATTTAAATTCTATCAAGAATTTTGCCTGAATTCTTTTTTCGATAAAAATTTATGTTAGTGATTATGGCCAAATCTTTTTCCGTCTCTAATTTCGTCTTTAGTTTTGTCAGAAATATTTTTTTGTCTCTATTTTCGACGTAATATGATTTTCGTCAAAAATTTCGTCACTATTTTTGTCGATATTTTAAACTTTTCTATTAATGTCACTTTTAAAAATGATTCGTATTTATATAGTTTTCACATTTTATTGCTAAGGGTGGATAAGTATTTTTAATATTTTCCCCCTCAAAACCCCCAAATTGGGGGAACTTTAATTTTAAGGGTGAGAAGGGTTTTGGAGGATTTTGTAAAAATCCTCAATTCCCTTCCCCCATATTTTTAAACTCCCAAACAAGGGAAGGACTTACTAAAACCATCTCTTTCCTTCCTTTACCCTCCTAAAACCAACTCCTAAACAAAGCCTAAGGAAAAAGTGTCTATCGTTGAGATGAGACAAACCATCAATGTTTATATCCACTTAATTTCTTGAAATCATTAAAAGATATAACTAAATTACATAAACGAATTGCACTAATCTAAAATACCTTATTATTTTCATCTTACTTTTTAATCATATTTATCACAAAATACGAACATGATTTAATTCAAGAGTTCTCAACAATAGAAAAATAGGGAAAACTTCACTTTCACCCATTGTGGTTTGTGTGTGTATAAGAAATAGCACCCTGTGGTTAAGAAATTATCACTTACATCCACTATGGTTTCACTATGTGTCATTTAACTCCCTAAATGACTAAAATATCCTCATAATATAAAATATCAAAAATACTCCTATCTGGTTAGAAATTATTACTTGAAATCTCAATCTCTTCCTTAGTCCTTACCACTCACAGTATTTAATTTTCTTTGGACCCGGGTCATGCAAGAAACACCTTTAGGAGATTTGTTGCTGGCGGTTTAACTGGGAATTTATATTTGAATTCAAAGAAGTGGTTCGGCTATCGTGACCAGGTTTGTCAGATTCTTCTAATACTTAAAGCCGTAAATTCTTAGTTGTTCACTAGTACTCTTTGTGTATTATTTTAACTATAAAAATAGGGAAAAATGTTTATCCTTTTAAATGACACAACTTATATCCTTTTACTCTCACAAAGAAGTGCGACCCACACCTTTACTTTTTTTTCCAACTCTCTCTCCTACTTTATCTATCTCTTACTCTCTCTTAAAATGACACAACTTTACATCCTTTAGAATTATACACATTTTTCTCATAAAAATATCCCATGAAAAAAAGGTTTTGCACTCTGGTGAAGGTCCAATACATTCAGTGAAGTGGAGAACAGGTCTTGTTGCTTGGGCATATGATACATCCGGTGAATTGAAGGCTTTTATTTAGTTCTTTAAACTGCTGTAATAACGTATTATTTGTCTCTCATATTATTTCTTGATAAGACTGTTGTTGCTTAATCCTTATTTTACAAGATGATGACACCCTCAAATGAACTATCCATTAACAAAATAAGAAAATAAGCATCAAAGGACTTAACTTAAAAATAAAAAAATAAAATGAAGGGGTATTAGGGTTTTAATTTTAATTAGGGATAATTTTGATATTTTAATTTTAATTTAATATTTTGTTTATTAAGGGTATTTGTGATATTTTGTATTATGAGGGTATTTTAGTCATTCAGGGGGTTAGATGACACATAGTGCAACCACAAGGGATATAAATGATAATTTTTAAACCGCAGGGTGCTAAATGATACACAGACAAACCACAAAGGGTGAAAGTAAAGTTTTCCCAAAAAAATATTTACCAAAGAAATAAAAGGAGGGTCAACCGAGTAACTGAGTCGCCGAGTCTCGACCGGGCCATCCGTCCAAACCGAGTTAATTAAATAATCGGTCCAAATGACTGCTCAGACCAAAGAACCTATCGTGTCATCGAGACCCGAGTTGACCCGACCGATTTTTAAAACACTGGTAAGAAGTATGAACCTACCTTATTACTAGGGCCCACATAGCAGGTAATTCGGGGGCCAACCCATCCAATCCGTCAAATATGGCAAAATGATTTATATTTTATAATCTGTTAATCCGCATAATTCGCTCCATCTTAGTACGGGTCAAAAGCAATTATTAACCCGTTACAGGGCAGGTTGGCATATTAACCTTTTTTTTTTAATACTTGAATTTTTACTTTATTTACTCCTAATATGGAAGTATCAAATTGAAGTATGTAATTTATGAGTAAATATCTTTGGTTTCTCAATAAAAAAACACAAAATTCATTTTATTCTCTTAGAAAAAAAATTAATTTGTAGTCCTTCTGAAATTCCAATTCTTTGAAATTGTGATCCCTTTAAAATTCAAAGAAGACTCATTTAGTCCCTAAAAAATGACTAATATGAGTCTTTTTTTTAAGGAATTAAAATGAGTTTTGTGTTTTTTTGTTGAGGTCCAAAAAGATATTTACTCTTTATTTATTGTGATTTCTTCCTTTACTTGTCTTTATATTAGTTTTATTCATATGAAAAATAACTTAGTCAACTAAAAAATAAATGCTAATATATATTAAATTAGGGAAAATATTTTCTCCTACCAAAGACTCATAGCATAAGTGGGTCCCACTTTGATTTTTTTTTCTCTCCACTATTTTGTAGGCCCCACTTATGCTATGTGTCTTTGGTAGGAGAAAATGTTTTCCCATTAAATTACAGTAACTATTATTCTCCTTGTTATTAAAGTATGGGAAATGAACTTCTCATGCAGCGGCAGAAGAAATCTTTTTCATATATTATTCTCCCTATTTTTATCATATATTGGAAGGGTTTTATATTTCTCATATTAAATGAGAATTAAAATCTCATTTTGTAGAGATAAAAAGCATGTGTGACCCATTTATTAGAAAAAATTAGATGTAGGACCCATGTTAGCACGGAAATCAAAGGGCATGTAAGAAAGTTTGAATTCTCATGTTAAATGAGAAATGTAAAACCCATATTGGAATTGGGAGTATTTATTAAATTAAACTAATTGGATGACCACTCCTTCCATTCCAATTTATGCGTATTTATTTTCTTATCAATTAGTCTTTTCCAAGTAGTCATGATCTTAAGATTTCCGTTAGTATCTCTACGACATGCATATGTCTCAGCACTGTTAAGCTTAATTAGATTGTCTTTTCCCATAAAAGTTGTAGCTAGAATCAGTTGTCAAGATATTTACGAACGGGGAAGCCACTTGACAACACACTCACAAACGTACTCATCTTCCAATTTGTTCAATACCACAGAAAAAATAAAATCAACAATGTGTCAAACTCAGTCTAAATCCTCTTTCTCCTTTTTCTTTACCATTAATTGTTGTTTACCCGCATGATTAAACAAAAATTCACCATTGATATAAAGGGTTTGGCAGAGATCACTTAGCTTCAAGGCTGTTGGTGAGACATAACTCTCTGATAGTTACTGGATATTCTTTAGTGGAAGACCAACGGTCAAAGGAAAAAAAATATCTTATAAAATGCTTATCTCGTGTTCTCCTAAGTTGTAGCATGTGGTTTATATGCTGATTTCATAACCCTTTATGCTTTATGTGTTTAAGATTTCTCTTGAGAGTACATGGACGTTGAGAAGGAAAAATTGCGCGCTTCCATTTTTTAAAATACGTGCTTCTTTCAATCATAGGCTATGAAGTACCGATACGCGTTTTTCGAAACGTTATTCGATGCACTAAGCTTCGCAACCAGGATGTCGATAATATCAAACAATACGTTTCCGATATGCGTATCCAAAGATTTTCCAAGTTTGCGCGCTTCCATTTAACACCTTTAAATTACGTGCTTCTTTCAATCATAGCCATACCAATTACATTAAGGGTTCGCAGTTACTGCAGATAAGTTATCTGCAGTGAGTCTAATTAATACGACGTCGTTTTGGGACGGAAATTATGGTATTTTTGTAATTTTAATTTATTTCAGGGTTATAATACTCTTTATATTTATAATTTTTTAAGATTTCAATACCAAAACGACGTCGTTTTGAGAATAAATGCAGATAACTTATCTGCATTAACTGCAGAAACATTTTTCCCTTACATTGGGTAAGATCCCAAATAGACATGCTCTTAATTAAAAGTTGAAATACTTTTAAATGAAACCATTTGCTTTTCGTATGCGTATATTAGGTTATCATCTTCTTCTTTTTTTCATCGATTGTTAATCTCACGGAAATTTTTACTCTTAGAAAATTATACAAAAGGTCTTAAAAAACTTGACCAAGGGAAAATTATCCTGTGCAACTTACGTACCTTTATTCAAATTTAGCTCGAAAAATAGATAACTATATATAGTAGTCTAGCTAGTAATTCGATCTCTAAATTTTGAAATAATTTAGTGGAACCCAAACTAGTAATTCGATCTCTAAATCTTGAAATAATTTAGTGGAACCCAAACAATTGAATTGTTCTTGACTAAACGATTTACTTAAACACACTTAAGAAGATTAATCTAGAACTATTTTTTTTCAATATGCAATCAATATATGATATATTTGTGAATCTAGCTAGTTTCTTCATTGGGTGAATGTCATGACGTTATTTGTGAGGTCCAAATAAAGGCATAAAGACATATATAAAATTATGTTGTACGAAACAAAAAGTAAGTACAAATACCATGTGCCAGTATCGATCTAAAACTTACTCTTTGGCATTTGGGAAATGTAATTTTCTTTTTGTTGCATCTCCTTCATTCTTTTCCCGCTTTTGGATCATAGTGCTAAGAGTCTGATTTTTTGGTCGGTACTCGGTGGGCGATGCGTGTCTCAAGTTACACCACATGGAATATTTTGTTTAGTGATACACATAAACTATTAAGGTGACATAAGGAAACAATCCATGTACCAATATAAAATGTGGCAAAATTTGAGTTATTCTCTTTGATTTTTTTTATTTTATTAAAAAAACAAAATCGTTATAACAAAAGCATATTTAGCAAGCATTTACAAATAATGATAATAACAAAGAAAGCGAATTAATAAATATAAGAGAATTACTTTTCTTATGTTATAATTCTACACTCACATTTTTAAAATGGGTCTCACAAGAATTTTTTTCTCTCACCTCCAACTTTTTTCTCTCCCCTATTTATTGTTTGAGTGGGAGATAATACTTCTCTCTCTTTTTTTTTCCTTTTTTTTGTAAATAAAAGGGCAAAAGCCCCAAACAAACAAAAAACTAAACAACAACTACAGCACGATCTCTACCCACAGAAGAGAGATCCTCTAAATACAACCAAGAAACACCAGAAGGAGGAGCCTCACAAGACACGATATTAACACCCTCTTCAGCATCCAGAATATAGGTAGCCATCCAATCTGCACAAGTATTGGCTTCTCTATAAATATGGTTCAACTTTATTTTCCAATCTTTTAGTAACCATGTCCGTATTCGAGTAATCAGATGACCCTCACGGACTGCTGCACCATCCTTGGTGAGAGATAACACTCTTTGAATCACTCTCAACTTCAATATTACGAAATCCTTTACTCCACGCAAGCTCTAAACCGCGAAGGATTCCCCACAATTCAGCCTTGAAAGCTGAACAGACACCAAGTTTACAAGCAAAACCATGTAACCACCGGCTAGACGCATCTCAAATGACACCCCCACAAGCAGCAGGACCTGGTTCCCTGTAGCCGCCCCATCAGTATTAAGCTTAACAAACCCCTCTTCCAGAAATTGCCACGAAATTTTCATAACAACAGTCCTCCTACCTAACTGATGGCTATTAGACGACTGAAAAGCCTGATCAACCTCTGTCACAAGATTACGAATGAGCCGCTCCCTTGAAGACAAATCTAATATACGGGCCCCATGATTGGCATCATTTCGCCAGCTCCAAATTTTCCAAACCGAAAGGAAAAAAATAGAGACCCAATACTCTGGCAAACTCAAATTCACGTTGCCATTCAAATTGAACTCGAGCCAATAATCCAAATCTACATCAAAGAAAACAGTCCGAAAAGATTGGGGAATCAACAACCTCCATAGATTTTTCACCTCAACACAATCCCGAAGAGCATGGATAATAGTCTCACAATCAAATTTACAAACAGGACATAAATCAGACCCTCCTCCCCACTGAGCAGTTTTTTCCATAACAAGCAATCTCTTATGGAGAATTTTCCACATTAGAATTTTAGCCTTCTGAGGACCAGCCCAATGCCATAACCGATTAAACAAGGAATCAACACCCACATCCGCATCACTATCAACAGTCAACCATTGGTAAACATCCTTAACAGCAACTGATGAACTGCTCCCAATAGTCCATCGCTTTCTATCTGGCCCATCATCATGGCAAGGAGGCAACGTTGCTTGCAACAAACCAATAGCATTCGGAATAATCCATTGCTGAAGTTTAGGCAAGTCCCACTCCCTTGAATGTAAAATAAAATCTGCAACTTTAGCATTAACATTGATATTACACGTACCTGGAAGCAGCATATCTTGCATACAAAGGCCATTAGCTAACCAATGATCACACCAAAACCGAATACTTTTGCCATCCCCAAGTTCCCAAACCAGCAGCTCCTCTAATTTCTTCCAAACTCGGCACATATTTTTCTAGAGATTGGAGTCTCCATTCCTTTCCACAGAAAACAAATCCTTTCTGTTATTTGACATATACTTAGCTTTGAGAACTCTAATCCAAAGTTGATCCCGATCAGAGAACATTTTCCAAGTCCGTTTAGCTAAAAAAGCATCATTCATTACATCAAGCCTCTTAAGACCCAAACCACCAAACCTCTTTGGAGAAGTAACTGTGTTCCAGTTAATTAAATGATGCCTTCTGATTCTATCCTTATCCCCCCAAATAAAATCTCTTTGATATGCAACATAAGAAAAGTATTACCCTAAATATAATTAGTGTAATTCAAGAACTAGCTTGCTGGTATATTACACAAGAAATGAATTGTTTTTTGTTTTCCTTAATTATGGGCCAAGAAAATCATTGGAATATACAACAATATTATTCTTATATGATTTTTTACATTATCCTTTAAAGAGAATAAGAAAAGGAAAATGTAGGAATAACATCTTTTTGTAAGGAAATAATATTTATGTTGAGAACTTAATTTATTATCTCTATGATCCTTCCTAATGGCCTGTTTTAATAGGCTTTTTTTTAAGCTGAAAGCATTTCTACTACAGAGCTCGTTTGAATGTCTCCAGAAGCCAAAAAAAAAAAAAAAAAGTCAAAAACCTGCTCCCTCTTTTTTAAGCTGAAAATTTTATCTTCTAAAAAATGGAAATCAAAAACCATTTTTTTTTTTAAATCCAATTTTTTTTTAAAAAAATCTAAATAAATGGGCCCTTTGGATGAGCATTTTTCTCTCCAAAAGCTGCTTTTTTTCAAGAAATAAAAAGCACTTCCCACTTAAATTTTGTGAAAAATCCTTCTAAAATAAATAAGATATAATTTTCTTTTTTTGAGAAGCTCATCCACGGGCCTTAAGTATATTAATTATAATAACTTTTACTACGTAAACAGTGCCTAACGATAAAATATTTTCATCATAAATAAGAAACACTAGTTACTCAGCCTGTCATTCTCTCTCTCACTAGTTGGTAACAAAGACACAAAAAACAAAAGATTGGAATTTGTAGGGTCCCCTTCCCTTGTGTGTCTTCCGTACATAATTGTTTTGGTGGCAGTTAAAATAATAAGGTAAATCACGAGTATCTTTTTAGTTTGGGCAATTTGAACCTGTAGCTTGTTTTGAATGAAGCAGCATTTCTTATATATGGTTCGACCAAATCATACAACAAATTAAAGGATTGCAAAGGACTATCTTGAGCCAGAAATTATACAAGAATTTTTCAGTTTATTGAACTATTTGAGTGTTGATAATGATGTATCTCTCATTAATGTATCCTCAATCATATATATTCGATAAGGTAAATATTCTAAAAGATAAACAATATGTCTACGCTTGAATTTGCATCTTTGTCTCTTCTGATGAGCGTAGAATCTGATTCACTCAATGACATGATATATGTCAAAAGAAAAATAACCAACTATATGTTGGTTTTATAATTCTGTTAGTAATTGTCTATATTGCTAATGGTGTTAGTTAGTTAATTAGAATCTCACTTCAACATCATGTTGATGATTTAGGTTTGTATCTGTAGTTGCAAGAGAGCACTTACTCATGGGCAATTCCTATCATTTTCTGCTTTGGTCTTCTTATTTTAATCAGCCACTAGATTTTGTATTCTAGTATGTTAAAGTGAATTATTGCTGTAAAGAATAAAAAAAGCATCTAACATTGATCTCAATACTATTATATATATATATATATATATATATATATATATATATATATATATATATATATATAGATAGTATCCTTTTACATGAGTGTCTAATTCGAAATTTGACACCTCATCTGAGAGCCATTAGATAAAAAAAGATCAACGACTCTGATTTGTAAGTATGTGACACCATTGATCTTTTTTTATCAAATGACTCTCAGATGAGGTGTCAAATTTCAAATTTGGCAGTGTATCAACGGATCCTCCCCCCTCTCTCTCTCTCTCTATATATATATATATATATATATTATGCCCTACCTCTATCCCAACCCTAGCTAGCTAGCCCCAAAACAATCCCAAGGTGCAACCCCAAATTAAGGAAATAAGCACTGGTAACTATTAGCCTCAAAACACTGGCCACCAGCTTTTCTGTTCTACTTTATAATAAAGCAAAAGCATGAACAAAAAGGAACTGAATAAATGAAAGAAAGGAAAGAGAAAGCAACATAAGCAAAGTTCCTCAACCCCATCTCTATAAAATACTGTGAGACCCCAAGGCTTTATTATTTTCCTCAACAGCTAGTAAGAAAAGCAATACAGAACTCTCAAACCTTTAGCCAAAGGCTTGTTTGGGTGCACATACAAGGAAATATCACAAAGGTGAAAGTGGAAAAGTGGAAGGAAAAAAGAGATTAAAATTTTCGTTTCTTATAGGTTATTTTGAAGGCATGAATTGAAATTTAATTTCCACATGAGACTTTTCTAGTTCAGCTACAGCTAGCAAATGATGGCAGGGAACCCTAACTGGTGGAGCATGCATCTACCATCTTTGAACCCTTCCCAATATGTGCTTGGATCTTCTTCAATTCCTTTTAACTCTTTGACAGAAAATCCAGAGCCTCCTCAGTCATGGAGCCAACTTCTTTTGTAAGTAAACCCCAGTCTTTATCTCTCACATCTATGTGTTTTGTTGTTTAGCTCATTTTATATGTTCTATGGTACTTCTGTTACCTACAACTTCCATTGTTATTGTATATGTTTGAAAAACATTTTGATAGGTTAGTTTACTTCTGTTGATCAAAGACTTAATATGCATTTTTTGGGGGTGTTGGTGCCAACTTATAAATGCATGTTATCCAAGGTTTCCTTTTTTAGCTTCTTGGTGTTTGTTTTGCAGCACTGGATTACCGCGGGAAGAAGAGAGAATGGGTTTCAATCATTTTCAACCAAAAAAGTTGGAAAACTGGGATGGTCAAATTCATAATCCATCTTCAGGAGTTCCTATTCATGATGTAATAAAGCAAGAAGTTTCCCTAAGTGGCAATTTGTTTGGCCATGGGAGTGAGGAATTTCAGGCTTCTGGGTCATCTTGGTCACATATGGTGCCAGTTTCTTCACCTAGGTCCTGTGTCACTAACTTGAGTAGTAATAACATATTGGATTTCTCTTATAACAAAGCAGATCATAGTAAGAATCAACTACCAGATCTAACATCTGAGGTAAGAGAGATGTTCCTTTTACTTCTTCTTTTTTTTTCTCATCCAAACTACTACTTCTAATTAATATTATATATAAGCATATAAGGGCCGACCCAGTTCAAATATTCACTTCGTGAGTGTCTGGGGAAGATAATACTCTAGGCAGTATTTTCCCTGCTTTTTGCAGAGAGACTGATTCGAATACCGCGATTATACAAAAAAAAAAAAAAAAAACTAGTACTTCTAATTAATATTATATATAAGCATATAAGTAATTCAAATTAATTTTCATATATCTATCTTTTTCTTTTGTGCTCTAGTGTAATAGCACAGCCACTGTTGGAGTTTGTAATAAGAAGGCTAGGGTTCAACCATCTTCAAGCCAACCACCTCTGAAGGTGAGGAAGGAGAAGCTAGGTGATAGAATAACAGCTCTTCACCAGTTAGTTTCCCCGTTTGGAAAGGTAATCAAATAATAAACAACACATAAGAAAAAACACACCATACAAAACCATAAACCATTACAATCTCTTTTGTGTAATTAATTTGGTTAACAAGTTCACAAGAACAGTTTCTTTTTCCACCTTCCATGATCCAAGTCATGTGTAACACTTTATGATCTTTTGCCATTGATGGGAATTTCACTTTTAACCTTAAAAGAAAAGAGAAAGATGACCCTTCGTGTTGTGTGATGTGGTTCTTCACTTTTGCAGACTGACACAGCTTCTGTCTTGTTAGAAGCCATTGGATATATCAAATTCCTGCAGGGTCAAATTGAGGTAATGTTTCTCCCCACATTTATATTATATACTCTGCAAGCTATTCAGAGTCAGTGAGAGCATGCAGTTAAAGTTTCACAAATATATTGATGTTTCTCTCCAAAACATTCTTTAGTTATGGGAGTTATAAAATTTTATTCTTTTTTTCCCCTCCTTTGGTGCAGGCACTCAGCTCTCCTTACTTGGACAATGCATCAAAAAACATGAGGAATCAACAGTATGTGAGTACCCATTTCCCAAAGTTTCTCTTTCTCTTGCCGAAATTTTTTATGGTACTTGATACAACATTTATATTATAAGAATATATCTTGAAGAGTATATAATTATAGGGATCTATATTAATCTCATGTTGCATGAGATAATTATGTGATGCAACATAAATAAGATTGTGGGGTCCATTACTTTTTCAAAAAAAAAAAAAATAGTGGACCACGTTATTTTATTTATGTTGCATATCTCATGCAACATGAGATAACGTGAAAAGAGATATAAAAATAACTTTAATATTATAACTACGCATACAAAATACATAGTTATAATACACCAATTCACTGAATGGTTGTATTAAAGAAATTCTCCTCTCTTACAAGCACTTTTTAAGCCACAAGTTTGAGGACAAAAATGACCTATATTCTATGTACTAGATTATATAATTGATGGGAATGTTTCTTTCTTTCTTTTCTATTTTTTATTATATTTTTCAAACAGGTACATGGAGAAAGAAATTCTGTATTTCCTGAGGAACCCGGTCAGGTATGCTTTATTGGATCCATCAATTCATTAGAATCAAATTAGGAGAGCCTCTTTACAATTATTACAATATTTAATCCATTAAAAGAAGCCATTAAAACAACAAGGTTTCTCAGCTTTTTAAAGCATATATGATGAGGCTGCATTGTTCATTTGAAGTCAAAGAAAGGTTCAGACTTCACAGAGAAGTGAAATTACTAATTAATACTTTTTCTTCTTTCTTTTTATTCCTATCTAGCTGTTGAATGACAATGGCCTGAAAAGAAAGGGAGCTCCAAACCAGGTATTCTTTCTTTTTTACACAAAGCCTGTCCCACTAAAAGTTTAATTAGTATTCTCCTTTAGTTGACTCCTTGTTGCTTTTCAAGTTTTGAGAAGTATCACTCTAGTTTGTTACTATTAATCATCATTGTAAAGAACCACTTCAATCCAAAACCTTAAGGTGTTGGGTGAGAGCCTTTTTAGTAATTTATATTATTTTCTAACACATCCCTTCATGCAAGAGTCCTTTGGGCTTGAAGCGTGGATGATTGCATAGGCCCAATTTTTGATTTACCTTATGCTTATTTAATTCCACAAGTGAGAGGCGGTGAGGATAGAACTCGTGACCTTGTGATCACGTGTTGCGTGAGGGCCTTTTTAGTGATTTATATTATTCTCTAACAATCATCACCATTAGTTTCATTACAATTATGCAAAAAATGGGTATAGAAACTATCACGTTTTGCATGGTTCTTATTTATTTACGTATGAAAATAATAATCAGGATGCAGAAGAAAAACCAAAGGATTTGAAGAGTAGAGGGTTGTGCTTAGTCCCTGTGTCTTGCACTCACAATGTTGGAAGCGAAAATGGGGCTGATTACTGGGCACCTGCATACGGCAGTGGATTTTAAGATGCATCAATCCTTTTTCATATGAAGGAAATTTGCGTGGATCATCATATAACATCATGAGCAGTCAACCTATAGTAATGAAAAGGTTGATTGCTCCCGATGCTATATATATACATGACATTCGTGATTGAATGGGATTATATATATATATCCTTTGTTCATGTACCTCTCTAATCTAATTAGGATATATATCTTATTGAGTTATTATTTAGATTCACAAAAAACATTAATTAATCTGTAAGTTTGGTTCTTCTAAATATGCAATATTTTGTGGAGTAGAAATTCTTCCTTCTTTTGTTCAGATGATTAGTGACAATTATTGATAATTTACATTCTGCCTTTTGTTTTAAGATTGGATCTCGATTTTCTTCCTTCGATCCATCCCTCCCCTGATCTAATTTTTATTTTTATTTTTTCATTTTAATGCTTCAAATGTTAATGGAACTCATAGTAACGATCTTAATTGGTTATTGATGATAATATATATTAATTTCTGCGTAATAAAATAAGTTAGGGTATTTGTTTATACAGAAGTATATATATACTAAGAGAAATAAAAGAATTAAAACTTAGTAATGATGTCATTTTTTTAAATATATATATATATATATATATATATATATATATATATATATATAGAGGTAGGATCCTTTGATACCAGTGTCAAATTTAAAATTTGACACCCATCTGATAGCTGTTAGATCAAAAAAGATAAATGGTGTCACATGCTTACAAATCAGAGTCGTTGATCTTTATTTATCTAACGGCTCTCAGATGAGGTATCAAATTTTAAATTTGACACTGATGTCAAAGGATACTGCCTCATATATATATATATATATATATATATATATATATATATATATATATACATATATATATATATATATATATATACACACGAGGTATGATCCTTTGACACCGGTGTCAAATTTCAAACTTGACATCTCATATGAGAGCCGTTAGATAAAAAAAGATCAACGGCTGTGATTTGTAAACATGTGACACCATTGATATTTTTTGATCTAACGACTCTTAGATGAGATGTCAAATTTGAAATTTAACACCGATGTCAAAAGATCCTACCTCTATATATATATTCATGTTAATCGATTATCCGACTAATCCGGCTCAAGAACTTTGCTCAAAGGGAACCAGCGTCTTACCACTTCAAATGATGTCATTCTTTTTGCCAATACGTACATCTTTTCATCTATTACAAACATGCATCAACAATTTAAACCTCGACTATATATCACCTTCTCATTTACTTCATGTATTTCCATTATTTGCAATTTTGAAAAACTGTTTATAAAATATTGTTGATGACAAATTTGTACACAGATACATGCTGTAGATTAGAAGTAATCTGCTAATTAATGACGTTTAAATTTCGATACGCACTGAAACCAGATAATTTGTACGTGACAATAAATGGATCATGCATTATGATGATCACCAGCTACCAGTACCATATGTTATATATATCACAGTCATTTTAATGTTAATTATTCCTTCTTCTTCTTTTTATGTTTTTCAATTTGTCGCGGGAAAGTGTCTTTATTCATTTTTCAAATTCAGTGTATGCATACGGACCATGCACATTGCACACACACATACATACTTAATGTTGTTGTTTGCGGAGGAAGTTTTGTGTGGCAGAGAAGTAGTAATTATAGCTATTATTGATAAGGATTATATTTACAATCTTTTTTTAACAAACTGGTAAATTATATTATATCTTAGTGGTAATACTTCTTTCAAGAAATATTTTATCTCACCAGCAAAAATTTGTAAATATAACTAGGATATATATTTGTTCATTAGTAATTTCTAAACTGGAAATGAGGTAATATTGAATTGAAAAGCGAGCAAGTTGTTGTCAGAAGGTCATGGCAGACATTCATGTGGATGGATGTGGACCCCATCTCACTCTCTCGGGTCATCTTAATTTGGACCACCACTTTTACGATTACATTACTCAAGTGCACCATGTCCCATTTCTTCCACGGTGACGCTTTCATCATCCTGACGCTGCATATTGCATCACCTCAAGAGAATAATATATATATTAATTATTACTTAATTCTAGCTATAGTAATTTTTTAACTACATTGTCTTTGGCAATTTTTTATCGAGTTAGTGTATAACGTTTCGTTCATGTTGCCTTAATTAATTCTGTTACGGATGAAGCTCCGCTGAACCGCCGCCCTGGAATATCTCGTCAAGAGATACTGCCAAATCTCAATTGCTGAAACAAACTAGTTGAGGCCGACTAAGTCGGACGGAATCTCAACAGTAGGAGCTCAGCAACCAAGCCAGGTATCCCTATAAATAAGAGCTCAGACATCCCAGGTAGACACCTCTGAATCGCCTAGCTTATTCCACTCATTGTGCACACACCACCCCTTGGTTGTAAAGCCTATTGCTGGTGCGCAGTGATTGGGACCTCGGCGTATAGCCTAGCACATCAGGCATATACATCATCTCTGAGCGCATACCATCCGGTATAGCAATACGGTCTACCTCGGACCTAACATTGGCGCCGTCTGTGGGGAATCGGTAAAATTCGATTCCCATAACACCATGACCAACACACGATCCACATCGGGCAATGCTCAGGGGCCATCCCAAATGTCTGGTTTGGAGCAGCTCCAGGCTTCCGCTAGCCCGGTTCTGGTGGACGTACAGGTCGAGGAGGTCGGATTACAGGGGCCGACTCCTAGACCACCAATCGGAAACACAACGATTGTAACCCGCCCATCCGAGCCACCGAATGTAACTTCAATGGCGATGGGAGCAATCCTCCAGCGGATGCAGGAAATGGAAAACAGATTCCTAACCCAACAACGATTAGATGCTGAAAGAATGGCAACGTTGGAAGCTGAACTACGAAACCGGACCGCTCAAGGCGGAACCGGAAGCGGGCCACAAGCTCAGGACGGAGGAAACCAGCACCAAAATATTGGTGGAAACGCTAATGCGGGCAATGGAGGTACCCAACCCCATAACGCTTCCGCTGCCGAAGTCAACGTCCTGGAAACCCTGGCTCTTCACCTCGGCAACCAGCAAGAGGTAGGAGGCCAGAACAATGCCACCAACCAAAATTATCTGAACGACGATGAAGCTAACGATAGCCCATTCACGGAAAGACTAATGAACCTGGCCATCCCCCCAAGATTCAAAAGCACCAGAATACCTCCATATGATGGGAGTCAAGACCCAGAAGCTTACTTGGAGGCTTTCAAAACTGAAATGCTGTTTAATGGGATCACAGGACCCATCAAGGCCAGAATTTTCGCAACAACCCTAACAGGACAGGCAATGACCTGGATCACCAGGTTGCCCAAAAATTCAATTGACTCGTTTGAAGACTTAGCGCGAACTTTCCGCCTCAACTTCGCAACTAGCAAGGTGCATCCCATGCCAGCATACGCGCTAGGAAGAATTCGTCAGAAAGATAATGAATCGATAAGAAAATACCTTGATCGATTCAAAGATGCAGCACTGAAGGTCCGCGGTCTCACCGAAGCCGTGCACCTCCACCTAATCATTTCAGGATTAGATGGCGACTCCCCACTCGCAAGGTCGATCTACAAGAACCCGGTCAATGACCTCGAAGAGTTCCGACGTAGGTCGGACAAATACATCGACGTGGAGGATATGCAGCAGGTTTACGTCGAGTCTCGTGGGCGGAGCCCGTCAAGAAGGAGTCCAAATAAGAAGAACGGTAGAGATCGGGACCATAAGGGGTCCAAAAAAGGGAACGACGCTCGCGAGAAGAAGACGGAAGATCGTTCTCCTAGAACGAAGTTTGAAGACTACACCCCACTAAACGTGCCCAAATCCAGGATCTGGAGAGAGGTAGCTCAGACCGAGATGCGAAACGTCGACCGACCTCGTCCCCTCAGAGCAAAGAGCGGATTGGACAAAAGCAAATATTGCGCGTTCCATGACCAAAACGGCCACATCACGGACGACTGCTGGGACCTTCGAGACGCAATTGAAAAACACGTCAGAGAAGGGAAGTTAAAACAGTACATAATTCGTACGCAGGGTAAGAAAAACAACAAGCCCAGACAAAAAAGCCGAAGCCGAAGCCGAAGTCCGAGGCGGGGAGACAAAAGAGACCAGAGACAAGACCGCAACACCAAAGGCAAGGAAGTCGACGACAGAGCGGAGACTTTTCCCGAAGCAGAGTTTGAATGCAATGTGATCAGTGGGGGATTGGGTGGCGGAGGAGACTCGGCGAACGCCCGAAGGAAATACTTAAAGGAGGTCATGTCCATTAGAGACCGGCCAACTTTTAAGCCAAAGCTCGACGAACCTGAACCCCCTCCGATATACTTCACCAGAGCAGAGCTGGCAAGGGTCGTGCCAGGACATACTGACGGATTGGTAGTCACTGGAGTGCTAGTCAACTGCCGAGTCAGGAGAATCTTCCTCGACCACGGAAGCTGTGCGGATATAATTCTCTAGGATGCGTTCAAGAGAATGAATTTGGATGAGAAGGACCTAAAGCCATGTGTTACCGAGCTCCTTGGCTTCAATGGAGCACCATCCCCACCGAAAGGTTATATCGACCTCAAACTAACTCTTGGCACGAAGGATTCCTTCCGTACTGAGAGAGTTCGTTTCGTGGTAGTAGACACTTCCTCTTCTTATAACGTAATCATTGGTCGTCCTACCATTCACGACTGGGACATGATGATATCCACCAAGCACCAACTCATGAAAATGCCAGGGCCAAACAACGAAATCATCACGATTCCTGGAGATCAAAAAGAATCAAGGGAATGTTATTATGAGACAATTCGGGCCCATCATGGTGACCAGCATCCCCTCCCCGGATAAGGGGAAGGATCAAGAGACCGAGCTTTCAGGACGACCGACAGAGGTCAACTTAGTCGAGCTCGACATGCGAGAGGAGCTACAATCGCCTCGACCACAACCTGAGGGCGAATTACAAGAAGTCGAGATCCGCGGAGACGGCCAAGGCTATACCAAGGTCGGAAAGTCTCTGGAGCTAGAGTTTCAAAATGAACTCGTATCATTCCTAAAGACTAATTCCGACGTATTTGCTTGGAAGGCCTCCGAGATTCCTGGAATTGATCCAGCCTTTTGTTGCCATAGGCTATCAATGTATCCAGGAGCAAAGCCGGTATCCCAAAAGAAAAGGAAGATTGGGATAGACAGACGACAGGCTCTAAGCGAACATGTAGACGAGCTCTTGGAGGCCGGATTTATTCGTGAAATACAGTACACTACTTGGCTGTCAAATGTAGTAATGGTCAAAAAACCAAGCGGAAAATGGAGAATTTGTGTTGATTATACAGACCTAAACAAGGTCTGCCCAAAGGATTCATATCCATTGCCCAATATTGATCAGCTAGTTGATAACTCATCTGGCTTCCAGTTTCTTTCATTTATGGACGCGTACTCAGGATATAATCAAATTCCCCTTCATCCAGCTGACCACGAGAAAACAGCTTCCATTTCGGAAAAAGGAAATTTCTGTTATAATGTTATGCCTTTTGGCCTCAAAAACGCTGGGGCCACTTATCAAAGAATGATGAACCGAGTCTTCCAGACTCAGATCGGAAGAAATCTGGAGGTCTACATTGACGATATGATCGTCAAGTCGATAAGCACTTCAGCGCACATCGCTGACCTCGGAGAAACTTTCGAACAATTAAGAGCTCGGAAGATCAGGCTGAACCCAGCCAAATGCGCATTTGGAGTACCAGCAGGAAAATTCCTAGGGTTCATGCTTACAAACCGAGGAATAGAAGCAAATCCCGACAAATGCAGGGCGGTATTGGAAATGAAGCAGCCAGAAAATAAAAGGGAGGTCCAGCAACTTACAGGCCGCCTTGCTGCCTTGACTAGATTCCTCCCCAAGTCAGCCGAGAAGGCACTGCCTTTCTTTAAGCTCCTCAAGAAGGAGGCAGAATTCGGTTGGGGGAAGAGTGCAAAAA
>JAVKPL010010716.1:0-46097 GCA_032173675.1 Gastrolobium villosum
ATAGGGGCTGAGATCAATTTGGTTTTTAATTCTTCAAAAGCCTTCAAGCAAGGCTCATCAAAATTAAAGGGTTTATTAACCTCCAATAAGCTACTTAAGGGCTTAGCTACCTTAGAGAAATCCTTTATAAATCTTCTATAAAACCCTGCATGGCCTAAGAAGCTTCTTATTCCCTTGACATCTCTAGGTGGAGGTAGCTTCAATGAGTGCAATTTTAGCCTTATCCACCTCTAAACCAGATTTTGAAACCTTATGGCCTAGGACTATACCCTCTTGCACCATAAAATGACATTTCTCCCAATTCAAAACCAAATTAGTCTCCTCACATCTCTGTAAAACTCTAGACAGATTCAGCAAGCATTTTTCAAATGAATTTCCAAATACAGAAAAGTCATCCATGAAGACTTCTACATATTCATCAATCATGTCATTAAAAATTGCAGTCATGCACCTTTGAAAGGTGGCAGGAGCATTGCAAAGGCCAAAAGACATTCTCCTAAATGCAAATGTGCCATATGGACATGTGAATGTTGTTTTGTGCTGGTCTTCTGGAGCTAAGGGTATCTGGTTATCACCAGAATACCCATAAGAAAACAAAAATATTCTTGTCCAGCAAGCTTGTCAAGCATTTGGTCTATGAAGGGTAAGGGGAAATGGTGTTTTTTAGTAGCAGCATTCAATTTCCTAAAGTCCTGACAAATTCTCCAACCAGTTATGGTTCGAGTAGGAATGAGCTCATTTTTGTCATTGAGCACAACTGTGATACCTCCCTTTTAGGGACACAGTGCAAAGGGCTCACCCAACTGCTATCACAAATAGGATATATCACACCAGCATCCAACCATTTAATTACTTCCTTTTTGACCACTTCTTTCATGGTTGGATTGAGCCTTCTTTGAGGCTCAATAGAACTGGCATTTTCATCTATTAGCCTTATCCTGTGCATACAGAAAGTAGGACTAATTCCTCTAATATCAGCCATGGTCCAACCAATGGCTCTTTTGTGATTTTTAAGTACATTTAGGAGCTGACTTTCCTCATTATTTTTAAGGGCAGCTGCTACAATGACAGGGAGAGTATTATCTCTTCCTAGAAAAACATATTTAAGGTGAGTTGGGAGTTCTTTCAACTCCACTTCAGGTGGTTCCACAATGGAAGGTGTAAGAGGTTTGGTGATTCTCTCATGAAGCTCAAGAGACTCAAAATGTTTATCACCAAAGAACTTAGTTGGGTAAGACCTTAATGCACATGCATGATCATGATCAGATGCATTATTTTCATAAAATTCAAAAATGGCAGAATCACAGACAGAGTTATTTATTTCAAAATTTTCTTGAAAATGGGCAGCAACCAAATTATCAATAACAGAGATAGCAGAACAATCATCAACATCATCATCTACATATTTCATGGCCTTGAAAACACTAAAGGTCATAGTGTCATCATTAACCCTCATTGTCAACTCTCCTTTTTTAACATCTATCATTGCACCCCCTGTAGCTAAGAATGGTCTTCCTACTATTATAGGAATATTTTCATCAACTTCACAATCAAGGATTATGAAGTCAGCTGGAAAAATAAATTTGTCCACTTTTACCAAAATATTTTCCACCTTACCTTCAGGGTATACAATGGATCTGTCAGCTAATTGGAGGGTTAATGTTGTGGGTGCAGCTTTTATTCCTAATTGCTTAAAAATAGAAGCAGGCATCAAGTTAATGCTAGAGCCTAAATCACATAAAGCTCTACCAATATACCTATCTCCTATAACACATGGAATAGTGAAAGAACCTGGATCCTCCATTTTAGGAGGCACTTTTGTAGAGACAATGCTGCTGCATTCTTTGGTGAGTGCCACTGTTTCGAATTCTTCTATTCTCCTCTTCCTTGATAAGATGTCCTTCATGAATTTGATGTAGCTTGGCATGTGTTGAAGGGCCTCCACAAAAGGAATGTTTATCTGGAGTTGCTTGAGGATATCTAAGAACCTCTTAAAGTGCTTCTCCTGGTTCTGTTTCTGAAGTCTTTGTGGAAAAGGAATCTGCCTTGCCCTTGATCTTGGTGAATTGCCATCATCCTTCTGCACAGGTATGGCTGGCCCCTTTGATTTGGGTGCTGACTTTTCTGTTCTTCCCAAATCACCATGCACCTTGTCGTTCTCTGGATTGTGCACTTCAATTACATCAGACTCATCCTCTTCCTCAATTGTTTGAACATCTTGTCCTGCCATCTTCCTCAAGGTAGAAGGTCGAATAACAGGCTCTGGTTGTTCAACCTCCCTTCCATTTCTCAAGTGGAGAGCTTGACAAAACTCCTTTCCCTCTTTCCTTGGTGCTTCAGTATCACTAGGAAGGGTTCCCACTGGTCTATTGCTAAGAGATGATGCAATCTGCCCCACTTGTGTCTCTAAGTTCTTTAAGATTGCTCCATGACTTTGGAGCATGGCCTCATGATTTTTCAACATCCGATTTGACCATTGATCATTTGGAGGAGGCTGAGTTTCTGCACTAGATTGCCCTTGCTGATCATGGGGCATTTGTGAGTTAAATCCTGGTGGGAATGGAACTTTTGGTTGATAGGGTTGTTGCCCTCCTTGGAAAGGTTGATTCTGATTTCTATTTCCAACATTTTGGGAAAAATTTTGGCCTTGATTTTGGCCAAAATTTCCACCTTGTTGCTGCCATTTTCCTTGGTTAAAATTTCCTCTATTGTTGTAGTTTCTGTTGTAGTCACCAACATAGAAGGCTGAAGAGGGGTTACTTGGGCATTCTTCAAGAAAATGGGCATCATGGCAAAGTGAGCAGATTGGTGTATTGGTTGCAGCCACTTGAGCAGGTGGTTGTTGTTTGGTTTCAGCCATTTGCTTGACTAAAACCTTGACAGTATTATGCAATGCTGCCATCTCAGCTGCCATGGAAGTGATTTCACTTACTTCATAAAGTCCAGCTGCCTTCTTTTGAGCTTAATCTCTTTGTTCAGGCCATTGGCAACTGTTTTGGCTTATCCTCTCAAGTGTTTCAAACGCATCTGGATACCGTTTCAACAAAAACATTCCATTGGCAGTAGCATCCAAATGAGTTTTGCCTTGGTGACTCAATCCTCTATAGAAAATCTGAATGGTGGCCCACTTAGGAAGACCATGGGTGGGACACTTTTTCATTAGCCCCTTGAATCTAGTCCAGCTCTCATGGATTGACTCATCAACATATTGTCTAAACCCTGTGATGTCATCTCTCAGATCACACACCTTTGTGGGTGGGAAGAACCGCATAAGGAAGGCTTCTCCAAGCTCCTTCCATGTAGTGATGGACTGTGCAGGCAAATCTTCTACCCATTCTTCTGCTGCTCCAGCTAGAGAGAAGGGAAACAGCCTCATCCTCATGGCATCTGTGGACACTCCACGAACAGAGAATGTATCAGAAATTTTCATGAATTTTGTGATATGCTTGTGGGGGTCTTCCTTAGGTAATCCATGGTATTGGCTCATGGATTGCAGCAGCTGTATCATCCCTGGTTTGAGATCAAAATTTCCCTCCACTCCTGGTTGGACTATTCCAGGAATTACTCCATCAAGTGTTGGAATAGCATATTCAGCAATGGGAAGCTCTTCATCCACCACAACTAGAGCATGGTTGGCTTCCCCATTGATGCTTTCTCCATTAACAGATGATCCATGGTTCGACTCTGCCATCTTCAAGAATTCAGTAGCAAACTGGTGGCAGTGCTGGTTACTGAAATCAAAGTTGAATTCTGCAAGAATCTATCAAGAACTTGAAATTGGAGTCAGTAGATAACAAGGAAAATACGTAAGAAAGAATAAAGAATAAAGAAAATATTTATCAAGAATGTTAAAACAGAATCACAAAAAGAAAATAAAATCAAACGCCGTTCCCCGGCAACGGCGCCATTTGTTGGGAGGTATATTTTCCAAAGAAAAGAGTTATCGTTCTCAGGGAACAGGTTGAATTATTTTTCTTTCTATTAATCTGAATTAAAAATTCTTGAATTGGAATTTCATTGGTTTATGGTAAAAAGAGAATTTTTGTATTCTTATTAATCTATCAAAATATGATCTAGCAGTAAAGAAATGTTTATCAATGTAAAAAGGCTTCTGGGTACTTTTAAAATCATGGATGACTCAAAATATTTGCATTCATGCAATTTTTCGTTCAAAGCTACAGCGAGTTTATCTCAATTTCTGAAGTACTACAACTAGTTTAATTGAAACTTCCCAGGATCAACATTAACATTCAAGAAAATCTTTTTCCAAAGGTTCCCAAATCTTTTTAGAAAATTATCAGAAATCACCCTTGATTATCCCTAATCCAAAGGGGTTCAATCGATTCTAAACAGAAACGCATTTCCCAAATTATTTCTGTTGAGAAACTCAAGTTTCATTCCCATGAATCTCTTGAGTTGAAAAGTTAAAAGAATCAATCGAATAAGAAAACACAACAATAACGAAGAACTTTAAGAAATATTCATCCACTCATTCAATCATACCCAGAAAAGAAAAGAACTAGAATCCCATTATCAGAAAAACTACAAATCCGAAAAATAAAGAACAAACATTACCAAGTTCAGGAAAGGAACGGTCCTTCAAACATCAAAAAACTAAACTCGATCTACCCAGAAACGCAGGAACCGACCGCTTCGCATGCAGATCCTCGATCCTCTCCCTTGAAGACGCGTTGTCAAGGCACTCCAAGATCAAGGATGTGGGACGAAGATGCTTACGAACAAGAACCCACACAAGAACAGAGAAGAAAACCCAGAGTGCGAACAGAAAGTAACACGAACGAAAGAAAAACTCAGAGAGATTTACTTTTCTATCTTTCTAATATCTTTTTCTAATATCTAATGACTAAAAATCTATTATCTCTCTCTCTGATATATCCTTTTTCTTTTCTTCAAAAACATCAGCAAAGTCTTCTTTCATCACAGCCATCCATTTCTTTTTAATCCATCGGTCCAGATTTGCTTCCTTCTTTTTCTTGTAAGCTGAAGATAAAAATAAATAAAATAGGTAAGTAACAAGACAAATATTATCATTTTTACTTCTTACCTTTATTTTTACATGGATCTTTACTTAACTCAATTGAGCTTAATTTACCTGCAAAAACACTAATTAAAAACCCAAAGACACTTAAATGTCATAAAATAATATAATATAAATGTATATAAATAGTGACAATCTGGTAAATTTTTATTAAAGGAGTGGCAGTTTGGTCAATGTCCCAAACTTTTCCTTACTATCAAGGCTTAAGGCTCTTATTCCAATATTTTGATTGTTTTCTTAGGTACTTTGAAAACAGTGCACCAAAACACCTTTCCATCTCATTTCACATTGTGCAACTTGTGTTTCACTTATATGAATTGGTCTACTATCTCCTTAAATGAAAGCCTGCAATTTGTAAAGCACATGTGAGTAAATTTGACTTTGGAGCATTTAGAACATTTAAATTCATCATGAACATTTTTTTGTGACAATGCAATAAGTAAAGAATAAACTTCTCATAAATTAGATATCATACCTTTTTAATTTTATTGTTGACTTTGATGGCATGCCTAGTTGGACTGCTTGCTTGATATTTTCTTGAGCTAAGGTGTAGTATCACAAGTACTGATATTTGGGGAGTTAGCTGATGATGCATTAACTGTTTTTTCAGGTTTGAACATGACGGTTTGCATGATAATGGCTGTTGCTCAGCTTCTTATTTGGGCAATTTGGGCAGGTGTTTCCAACCATCCAGCAAGATGGAAATTATGGGTGGTAGTGGTGGGAGGAGGTCTAGCTATGGTCTTGGAAACATTTGACTTCCCACCTTACATGGGATATGTAGATGCTCATGCTTTATGGAATGCAACAAGCATTCCTCTTACGTACCTTTGGTGGAGTTATATAAGGGATGATGCTGAGTTTAGAACCGATGCTCTCCTTAAGAAGAAGGTAAAATAGTGTTGTTGACTCAATGGACATAGGGTGGTGAATCAGATGAAGGATGTTGTACCATATGCTTGCTTTGAGGTGTACATTAAAACTCTTTTTCATTTTCCTCGTTTAGGCATTTGTTTGAAAGTGCTTAACACGATGGTTTATGTGTTTATGATTTTATAACTTTTGTTTTCCTCGGGTATGAGGCATACTTTCTTAATGAAATTTATATTTTCAATGCCTTCCGGATGAATTGTTTGCACTGTAATTAGAGGACTGCTCAGGAAACTGATACTCATACTTGGTTTGATCAAATTTAATTCAATTCATATGCCATAGTATTTTCATTTTTAATGTGACTTCGCGACCTAATATTTTAAGGGTTTTATTAATCTCATGTTAAAGGAGATAAGTTATCTCATGTCATAGAGAAAAATTTGTGGGCTCCACCGTCTAAAAAATAAAAAGAAAAGAAAAGAAAAAAGGTGACACAGTTATCGAATGGTGTGTAGGAGAGAAAATTACCACATGTAATATAAGTGTAAATTTTTCCCATATTTTAAACACATAATTGGTGTTAGTTAAACTTGTTAGATTCAAGTTTATATAAGCCTTTAATCGGGAGCATCATTTGTCTTGTTTTTGGTCATAACAGTGATTGCCCCATTCAAATTCTTAGAAGTCTTTAGTTATGAATATCATTTTTGCTCTCTTGATTACATAGATAGTTATTGTTTATAAAGAATATTACAGTTACAATTTAATCGGAGCTAGTACTGTTATTAAGGATTGAAGCATTTTACTGGTGAGGCTTGGTTTCAATTCTTGCCGCAAGCAATCTTTGGAGCTTTGATTATGCAGGCAAATAGAAAGTTTAGAGCAAACTATAAATGCTCCAGGTTATGAAGATAAGGTTCCGTTACATATTCCAGAAGGGAACATATGTTGAATAAACTTTAAATGTTTTGTTAGTTTTATATTTAATAGTTTTAATTAAGCAGTCATGTGTTTAGGTAAGTGAAAGGCCAAGAGTTGTGAGAAAGTGGAAGACCAAGAGTTAGAGAAACCAAGAGTTGGAAGTTTAGTTTTTTGGTTTATGGCTAATTTAATGTTTGGTTCATGAAAAGGCAATCTAGTGCCTATATAAACTAATCCATATTGTAAGCAACATATCACAAGAAAAAGAGAAATACAAGTTTTGACTTCTCTACAAGAAAATAGTTGTTTTTTATTTTAAGTTCTACATTATAGTGATACCACAAATTGGTATCAGAGCTATGGAGAGGGGGAGTGATATGGCACTACCTAAGTTGACGAAGGAGAACTACGAGGATTGGAGCATCCAGATGAAGGCTCTTCTCGGATCCCAGGACGCTCGGGAGAATGTTCAAGCAGGTTTTGTAGAACCACAGGACACTGGAGGCCATTCGGCGGCTCAAACCAAAGCGTTGAAAGAGACGCGTGCAAAAGACAAGCTGGTGTTATTCATGCTCTTCCGAGCTGTAGACGAATCCGGGTTCGAGAAGATAGCAAATTGTGAGACCTCAAAGGCAGCCTGGGACATCTTAGCAAATGTCTATAGAGGAGCTAACCGGGTTAAACAAGTCCGGCTTCAAACCCTTCGTGCCGAGTTGGAGGGAATGAAGATGAAGGACACGGAAGGAGTATCCGGGTTCGTTGCCCGGGTTCAAGGAATTGTGAACCAGTTAAAACGGAATGGAGAAGATATACCTGACACCAGAGTGGTGGAGAAAATCTTGAGATCTTTGACAGACCAGTTCGAAAACGTGATTTGTGCCATAGAGGAGTCCAAGGACCTGTCTACACTCACCATTGACGAGTTGGCGGGTTCCCTTGAAGCGCATGAACAAAGAAAGAAGAAGAAGGAGGAAATTCTTGAGCAGGCACTTCAGACCAAAGCAACAATTAAAGATGAGAAGATGCTATATTCTCAAAATTTTCGAGGTAGAGGACGTGGCCGCGGTGGACGAGGTACTAGCCGTGGTGGTAGAGGTCGAGGCCGAAGTCAAGAAGTGTATAGTGATGAGGTAGGACAGTCAAATCAACAAAACTGGAGAGGAAGAGGACAAGGTCGACGAGGAGGTCGGTCACATTATTCAAACATCGAGTGTTACAAATGTGGAAAGTTTGGTCACTATGCAAAAGATTGTAACTCGGACAAGTGTTACAACTGTGGCAAAGTCGGAAATTTCGCAAGAGAATGCAGAGAGGAGAAAAAGGTGGAGGAGACGTCCAGCCTAGCCACAGAAGGCGAGATGAAGGATGGTGTCTTGTTAATGACACACAGTAAAGGAAGTCCAGACGATGACATGGAGTGGTATCTTGACACGGGTGCGAGCAACCACATGTGCGGACATAAGGACTTCTTCAAGGAGATGAGAAAGGTGGAAACCGGACATGTTTCGTTCGGGGATGCCTCAAAGGTTGAGGTAAAAGGCCGAGGTACGATCTGTTTCCTACAAAAGGAAGGGTTAATTGGCTCAATTCGAGATGTGTAATATGTACCCGACCTAAAAAGCAATATTTTAAGCATGGGTCAACTGATGGAGAAAGGTTACTCGGTTATTATGAAAGACCGGGTATTGTATTTGAAAGATGAGCAAGGTCGGCTGATAGTTCGGGTTCAAATGGGTAAGAATCGTATGTATAAACTAAATCTGAAATGTATACAGGTTGAATGTTTACAAGCCGAGGTGGAAGATAAGGCGTCACTTTGGCATCTCCGGTTTGGTCACCTACATTATGGTGGTCTAACCGAGTTGGCAAAGAAGAAGATGGTGGAAGGGTTACCTGGCATCAACTTTGAAGGAAAGTTTTGTGAGAGTTGTGTACTTGGCAAGCATGTCAGGACCACGTTTCAGAAGATGGCAAGATTCCGGGCTAAGCAACCTCTGGAACTAATACATACCGACTTGTGTGGACCCATCAATCCGGGTTCCTTCAGCGGTAAGAAGTATTTTATTTCCTTTATTGATGATTTCTCACGGAAAACTTGGGTTTACTTTCTGAAGGAGAAGTCCGAGGTGTTTGATGTGTTCAAAAGGTTCAAGGTGATGATTGAGAAGGCAACAGGAAGCTATATCAAATCGGTGCGGTCTGACAGAGGTGGGGAATATACCTCAACAGCGTTTATGTCTTTCTGTGAGGAACAGGGGATAAGGAGGTTTCTAACAGCACCATACTCACCACAACAGAATGGCGTGGCTGAAAGGAAGAACCGGACTATTCTTGACATGGTTCGGTCAATGCTGAAGAACAAAAGGATGCCGAAGGAGTTTTGGGCGGAAGCTGTGCAGTGTGCTGTGTATGTGCAGAACCGATGTCCACATTCGAACTTGGATGATAAAACTCCACAGGAAGCATGGAGCGGTCAAAAGCCTTCAGTGGCTCATCTCAGAGTTTTTGGCAGTATAGCCTATGCACACATACCGGACCAGCTCAGAACCAAGCTCGAGGATAAAAGCAAGAAATATGTTTTTATTGGATATGATGAAAAAACAAAGGGGTATAAGCTGTTTGACCCCGTCAGCAAGAAAGTCATAGTAAGCAGAGATGTAAAGCTCAATGAAGCAAATGAGTGGGACTGGAACAATTCTTCTGAGGTAAACTTTGAAGACGGAATCTCAACACAAATTATCAACCCGGCAAGTCCTGAAGCTTCTGATGATGAAGATGAGGTACGACAACCCAGGATGCGAAGCATACAAGACATATATGAGTCAACAAGTGAGGTACATTTTGTTTGTCTTCTTGCAGACTCTGAGAACATAAGTTTTGAAGAAGCCATCCGAGATAAGAAATGGCAAGATGCCATGGATGAGGAGATAGAAGCCATTGACCGAAATAACACATGGGAGTTAGCCGAGCTACCAGAAGGAAGTCGGCCCATTGGAGTGAAGTGGGTGTTCAAGAAGAAGATGAATGCTCAAGGGGAGATAGAACGATATAAAGCTCGACTAGTTGCAAAAGGTTATAAGCAGAAGGCTGGAATTGACTATGATGAGGTGTTTGCCCCTGTTACAAGGATGGAGACAATTCGGCTACTCATCTCACAGGCCGCTCAATACAGATGGCCAATGCATCAAATGGATGTAAAGTCGGCATTTCTGAATGGTGTTCTTGAAGAAGAAGTTTATGTGGAACAACCGCCGGGCTACATGAAGGCAGGAGAAGAGAAGAAGGTGCTGAGATTGAAGAAAGCACTTTACGGGTTGAAGCAAGCACCACGGGCATGGAATGCTCGTATTGACAAATATTTCAAGGAGAATGGACTTGAACAATGTCCATATGAACATGCTGTTTATGTCAAGAAAAATGGAGGAGACTTGTTAATTGTGGCTCTTTATGTTGACGACCTCATTTTTATGGGAAACAATGCCAAGATGATACAAGAGTTAAAGAACACAATGACAAGAGAGTTCGAAATGACAGATCTCGGTTTGATGAAGTTCTTTCTTGGTTTGGAAGTAAAACAAAATGAGAAGGGAATCTTCGTGTCACAGAAGGCTTATGCAAAAAAGATTTTGAAGAAGTACAAGATGGAAGATTGCAACCCAGTTTCAACACCAATGGAACCCGGTTCAAAACTCTCTAAATTTGATGGAGGAGACCGTGTTGATGCAAGCAAGTACAGAAGCTTGGTGGGAAGCCTACGTTATCTCACATGCACGAGGCCGGATATCTCGTTAAGTGTCGGCATAGTAAGTCGGTTCATGGAGGAGCCGAGATACACACATTGGAAGGCGGTAAAGAGAATTCTGAGGTATGTTCAAGGTACAGTTTCACACGGGTTACACTACTCGAGCTCGGAAAAATACAAGTTGATTGGATATTCTGACAGTGATTGGTGTGGAGACGTGGATGATCGAAAGAGCACGGCTGGTTATGTGTTTTTCATGGGCAACAAGGCATTCACCTGGATTTCGAAGAAGCAACCTATTGTGACACTGTCGACATGTGAAGCTGAATATGTAGCTGCATCTTGGTGTGTTTGTCATGCAATGTGGCTCAGGAATTTGCTAAGCAAGTTGGAGGAAAAACAAGTCGGTCAAACTGTGATCCGAATTGACAATAAGTCAGCTATAGAGCTAGCCAAGAACCCGGTAAATCATGAAAGAAGCAAGCATATTGATGTCCGATTTCACTTCATCCGGGATCAAGTAAAGGAAGGAAATGTGGAGCTAACACACGTGACCAGTCAAGAGCAAGTCGGGGACATCTTCACAAAGCCACTGCCGACATTGCTGCTCAACAATTGCAAGAAGATGCTTGGGATGAAAGATGGCAGAACCATTTAAGTTTATGAAGGAGAATTGTTGAATAAACTTTAAATGTTTTGTTAGTTTTATATTTAATAATCTTAATTAAGCAGTCATGTGTTTAGGTAATTGAAAGGCCAAGAGTTGTGAGAAAGTGAAAGGCCAAGAGTTAGAGAGGCCAAGAGTTGGAAGTTTAGTTTTTTGGTTTATGGCTAATTTAATGTTTGGTTCATGAAAAGGCAATCTAGTGCCTATATAAACTAATCCATAGTGCAAGCAACATATCACAAGAAAAAGAGAAATACAAGTTTTGTCTTCTCTACAAGAAAATAGTTGTTTTTTATTTTAAGTTCTACATTATAATGATACCACAACATAAAGTTGCTAGAGTCCGATCTAGAGAAGCTAGATACCCTTTTGAATGAAACTACTCAAGAAGTTGCTTCTGATTAAGTAGTGAACTTGATTGACCATTCAATTTCGTTTCATGATGAGAAAGTTGCATTAGCATTATCGCTTCACTTTACATTAATTTGTGTATGAGGTTTAATTAATGGATGCACCACCGTCTCTTAGCTAAATTAATGCAAGTTTGTATATACAGTTTCATGAACTTTATTTATTTATTTCGTCCCTTTCCTCACCATTTCTTCAAGAAGAAAACCAAGAAATATGGTGTACAAAAAAGAAGAGAAGAATAAAAAGTGAAACAGAAAAATGTTGATGTTTTCATTTAATATATGCAAATCGGTATGTATAACTCTAGATTACATTTTCCGAATAAAAAGTTGAAATTGCAACCAAGCGTTTCATTGGTTAAAAAATATAACTTATGATAGTAGACACATGAAATTTGTCTTGTTTAGACAGAAGCGTGAAAGTTAAAACCATGCAATAGTTTAGGTATGAACGGTTTATAAATAGCAAAAAATATTAAAAAAAATAAAAACCCGATGTATTGGTAATTACCTTGTAACTGAGTAGTTCCTAAAAAGTGAATTGAAGGTCCAAAATCAGACATAGATGTCAGAACTATTGATTTCGTTAAAGGCTTGAATGAGTTTAACATAGGTAAAGTTCCGTGTATAATTCTTGGCCATAAGTTTACAAGAAAGCATCTTTTCAGATATTTAGAGCTTTTCTCAAAATTATTAACTTTGGTTTTAGCACTTTTAAAGAGAGAAAAGGGTCATCATTCATCAATACACGCTTCAGCTGGTCAAGTTGGCCACTTGGCTCCATATTGTACGAGAGAAAGGGACTTTAGTTTCTATGACAAGTTCAAAGACATCCTTTGTATTCCCAAATAAATTCTCTTAAATTATGAAGTAACCAGCACTATTTACAAGACAATTTTCAATTAGGAATCTCATGTAGCATGATATAAGATAAGGTCTGATAGTATAAAATTTGATTAAATTTTAATATTATTCAGCGTTGGTATGATATTGTATAAAATAATATTCTTTAATATTTTAAAAATTAATATATTAAAAAAATTTATTTTAATATATAAATATTGAAATGATATATTAATTCATGGAAATTGTACTTTTAAGCAATATTAATACATCAACCTCTTATCATGCCTAATCCACCACTCCTAGACTTGATTAAGTTATACATAATTTTGATGTATAAGGGGATCATACTGTATAAGCTTATACTATACGATGGTCATACCAATCAACTGAAAATGTCATATCGTATAGTATAAGCTTATACTATCAGGCCTTATACATCATACCAAACAGACCCTAATTAGGACCAGCATTCCCTTACTCCTTGCTTAGAAGAGTAAGATTATGTGACTTATTGTTCATTTAGTAATCACAATCTCAAATTAATTTAATTCGATAAAGTATAAACTATGACTATGAGTACGAAGAGCTTCAGGTTCTTCGAGAGAATTTATTATGGTTTGTGCCATTATTTTTCAGGTGGTTCCATTTGAAAAAAAGAAAGAAAAATAACAGGGATATAAAGGGAAAGGAAAATTGTTGTTATAAAAGAAAGTACTAAATTATTAGATGTCCTTGATCATAAAAAATATTTCCTATGCAGTGTATCAAGCATTTGATGCCTACAAGGGCAGGTGTCAACTTCATTATATAACATCAAGTTGTGAAATGTGAAGTCTTAAAGAACTGCTGAGAGTAGGTTACCAACTACATTAAGAAGGGAACCTTGAAAACATGTGAAAATAATTAAGGGCTAGTAAATTGTTAAAAGCACAAAAATTATTCCCTTCCTCATTCACACCACAAAATTATTTTCTTATACATAAATTGTATGAGATGCACTTGGCAACTATTGCTTTAACAAAAAAGTTATAAAAGGAAAATCTCTTTTCAGTTCTTTTTCTATGTTTCGACCTATAAATAGTATCCGTATTACAAAAAAAAGGTACAGATACTCTACAACCCAAAAATAAAATAAAAGAAACATAACAGTATCATTTCCCATTATGTAATGAGTTAAACTTAAAAACTCCATAGTGACACCTCAGCATCTTGAACGTCCACGTCATCATATTCATACTCAAAACCGAAGCAATGTGTTGGGGACATGAGTGCCATATCTCTCAACAACTGTGGAACCTCCATTACTGTCTTTCTTTCTTCCTCCTCCAAATAAAACACACTTTGCTCCTCAGTGGCTGCCACCTCCTCAACACTCTCATTCCGCGGTGGCCGGAAAGCCTCAGCAGCTTCGGTAGCTGTCCTCTGAATATCCTTAGCCTCAGCGGTGGAAGGGACAGGAAGCCGCCATGCAGAGTCGGCAAAGTTAAGACGAGCAGACCGGCCTCTCAGCGCCATGGCGGCCACGTCGTGTGCACGCGCCGCCATCTCCGCCGTTGGAAAAGTACCTAGCCAAATCCTTGTCTTCTTGTTTGGCTCTCTCACTTCACAAACCCACTTATCTGATTTCCTCCTCCTCACGCCCCAATACACAGGGTGGCGAGTCTCCTTGTACTTCTTCCTCCCCGCACGCTTCTTTGGGTTCCTCGCCGCCAGCAGCACCTCCTCGTCGGAAAATGCCACCCCACCAGAGGTTCCGGACACCGGCGATGATGAGTCGAATGAAGAAGAAAGTTCCAAGGAAAAGTGGTTGAAGGTAAACATGATGAGAAGTTATGTTTTTTTAGTAGATGTGGAAGTGAAGTAGTTATATATATAGGTTTTGTTATGGTGTACGTGTTGGTGACTTTGGTGTTAAGAAAATATCTATTAAAGCATATTGTGGGGTTCGAAGAAAGAGGCACCACAAAGATAAGAGTGAGTGAGTGAGTGAGTGCGTGTGTGTGTCAGTGAGAGTGAGAGTGAGAAAGCCAGCTGGTTTTGGTTAATTGGCTAGTGTTTGGGTTT
Organism: Gastrolobium villosum; assembly: GCA_032173675.1. Classification (NCBI taxonomy): domain Eukaryota; kingdom Viridiplantae; phylum Streptophyta; class Magnoliopsida; order Fabales; family Fabaceae; genus Gastrolobium; species Gastrolobium villosum. Next base: position 14,583 of record JAVKPL010010716.1, read on the forward strand.
TGACTGATTCTCAAAAGGGAAAGTGTTTGGAAGAGAGTGAGAAGAGGAATTGAATATGTCATGACGTGTATTTATGAGAGTCAAAGGATTTGAGGGTTTTGGGTTAGAGTTTTTTTTCACCGATAGTAATTCAGTTGGCACATGAGAACTCAGATATGTGTACATATTTGATTCTTTTTAATATCGTATTTAGTAGGAGTTTAAAATCTTAATTCTGGACCCGTCCGATCATGATTGTCTCTCTTGAAAAGAAAAAAACTAGTTTTTTTATTCAATTATTAGATTGGAGCGATTCTTCTATTATCATTTTGTCCTGGTGGAGCTGGAGGAGTTAGAGGGACGATTGCTGCCTCAAGTTTTTGAAAAATATTTGTCTTAGATTATATTCAATTTTTTATTTTTTTTAAAAAGTAGTGTAACATAAATCAATCACTTTCATCCTATTATTGGTTTTGAATAAAGACAACAGGTGTTGATGTTTCACAACCACATGCTAGAATAAGGGATTGCGCGTTTTTTTTCCCTTTATTGGTATATTCCCAGGAGTCCATGCATAATGCCAATTAAGGATAGTATATTATCCAAATAAAATTTTGAGTTGGTTTCAATATTAATAGGTCAGGTCTGAAATTACCACAAGCTCTCAATGAGACTAGTACTTGTGACACTTTATCAGAGAAGATTGTTTTTGCTCATTGCCATGTTTTTGTTCCTTCCTCATTCACTCCTACCAAGCATCATGTGCCTTTATTTTTCTAGAAATATTGAGTTAATTTAACAGAGGGTAAAAGGTTTAGTTTTAGTGGTTTGAGTAAATTTTTTCTATATATAGTGCATTGCAAGTTGCAACATTACATAGGCCTGTTTTCTCACGAGTGATGATTGATAAATCCAATATCACCCTAGGTTTAATACAGCCTTCCCACTCAATTTTTCTGAACAATGACGATATTGCCACTTTTTAGCCAAAAATTTATTGAATTGTCACGCTAGGATATTTTTTTGCCAAAATGCCACTTCATGATCTCGTTGGTCTGACAAGAGAGAATGGCTCGGACATATGTCAGCGTCTGAATGGTCAACTATTCTCGCTAGGTTGCCCAGCTAGAATGACAGAATGCCGTCACGTAGCAAAAGTACAGGCATTCTCTGGATGTCTGTACTTTTGCCACGTGTCGGCATTCTGTCATTCTAGCTGGGCAGCCCAGTGAGAATGATTGACCATTCAGATGCTGACACGTGTTCAACCCATTTTCGCTTGTCAGACCAGTGAGATTGTGACGTGGCATTTTGGTAATTTTTTTTTGGCGTGGCAATCTGGTAAATTTTTATTAAAGGAGTGGCAGTTCGTCAATGTGCCCAACTTTTCCTTACTATCAAGGCTTAAGGCTCTTATTCCAATATTTTGATTGTTTTCTTAGGTACTTTGAAAACAGTGCTCCAAAACACCTTTCCATTTCATTTCACATTGTGCAACTTGTGTTTCACTTATATGAATTGGTCTACTGTCTCCTTAAATGAAAGCCTGCAATTTGTAAAGCACATGTGAGTAAATTTGACTTTGGAGCATTTAGAACATTTAAATTCATCATGAACATTTTTTTGTGACAATGCAATAAGTAAAGGATAAACTTCTCATAAATTAGATATCATACTATTTTGATGTTATTGTTGACTTTGATGGCATGCCTAGTTGGACTGCTTGCTTGATTTTTTCTTGAGCTAAGATGTAGCATCACAAGTACTGATATTTAATAATTGTAGGCATACTTATTTTCTTTGTATAATAATTAATTTCACATCACAACTTCTTTTATTGTAATAAATAAATAAACAAATTTGAGATCACTGCAGTAGACAGGCCTGTAGGACTGATCTGTTCTTGTATTGTCTGAATTTGTATTTTAGTTATTGGGCTGTAGAAGACTGGAAGCATTAGTACCAATGGCTTTATCACTGATTTAGAATCTTGGTTTGGGTTCGTCATCATTTACATCTTGCACAAGGTTCATACTTTGGTAATATCGCTAAGTTGTTTTTGGTTACTAATTGTAGAATGCATATGTTATATATGGTTTCAGGAACCTGTGGCTATTACTCTGTCTTCCCTTTAACCTTGCTATGCAGTTTCATGGCTGGGTATCCTTTTTCATTCTTGTGTACTATATGTTGCCTTTGAGGCCAGATAAGAAGACTTACTATGAGTACACTTGCTTGTGGATATGGGGTTCTATCCATGAATTCATGGTTGTGGAATGCTGTTTTTCATAGTAGGTAAGTTTTTCCCTATGGTCTGGGCTATATATATATATATGAAATTATGATTAAGTATTGAAGTACTAACCCTCAAAGCAGTGTTTAAAAACTCGGCCCGGCCATCGACCCGGCCGAGGTCAAGGGTCACAGGGTCATTGGTTCAACCGGGGGTCACGGGGCCACTTCGTTGACCCGATTTTATACATTAAAAAAATATAAATATATATGCTATAAGAAAATTTCAAAAAAATCAAACCACCAATCACTAAAGATTCAAAATATATTTTACATAATTCAATCAATTACATCTACAAATCAATATTCACAAGCTAATCAAACTATCAAAGTATAAAACACATTCCAATGGAGATAATGAAAAGTTATATCATCAAACTCAAGCCCTTCTTGTTATTCTCATGCACCTACAATTAGGGGTGTGCAAAATAACCAAAAAAGTGGGTCGAACCATGAACCGAACCGTTCTATAAAATAACTGGTTTTAAAAAACTAGTTCATGAACCGAACCGGTTTTTAAAGAACCGGTTCATAAACCGAACCGGTTTTTAGAACCGGTTTAAGAACCGAACCAGTTTTTAGAACCGGTTTAAGAACCGAACCATTTCCGAACCGAACCGAACCATTTTCAAACCAAACCAAATTAATTTTTATAACTTTATTTTTTAAATTTTTAAATTTTTTTCTTTTCAAAAGAGGGTCGACCCGAACCGGTTTCGAACCACTTCAGAACCGGTTCCGAACCGAACCGAACCACTTTCGAACCGAACCATTTCCGAACCGAACCAGTTTTGAACCGAACCGAAACACTTTCGAACCGAACCATTTAAACCAATTCGGTTCGGTTTTTCAAAAAATCCGGTTCGGTTCGACGCATGCACATCCCTACCTACAATAGTATGTAAAAAGAGATCCCTTACCAAATAGATAATGGTGGAGGAATGGAGACGACACGACAAATTAACGATGGGGAAAGAAGAACCAACACAATGGAGGAGATGACTGGAACAGGAAAACTGAGTTTGAGTCAGGGAGAGAAATTTGGAAAAGAAAAAGAAGAACGATTCAGATTTCAGATCTAGTTCTAAATCTAGGCAGCAACGAGTTTTTTGTTTTTGTTTTACACATCAAATGACGTCATTTGGTGTATAAATTTTTTTTTTTTTTTAAAAAATGCAGTGACCCCTTTGACCCCTCTGACCCGGGAGTCAAGGGTTCAACCAGGGGTTAGAGGGGTCAACGTGCATGTAGGGTCTAATTACTAACCCGAACCCTCAGAGTGAGAGAGTCACTGACCCGGAGGGGTCAACCCCGGGGTGGGGCGGAGATTTAAAACACTGCCTCAAAGCACAATTGTCTTTTCTTGCGGGTGTCTTAATATTGATTTTCCTGCACTTTGTGTACATGGTATTTTAAGTAGTCACGTAAAAATTGAAATTTTACACCACAATGATCACAAAGCTTATATATAACATAAAACAAATATATATTAAGTATGGTTGGCCTATTCTATATCTACTGCACTATCATAATGTCTGGAAACATTTATTGATTTCATTCGAGCATTTTTAAAAAGGGGGCGAACCGGAATCTTGGTAAACCTGTTTCTTCATGACTGAAAGGTCATGGGTTCAAATCCGGGAAACAGTTTTAAGCTCCCCCCAAGATATGAGGCATACTTTCTGTTCCGGATTCCTGACTTAGGCTTCCCCCAAGATCAAAAGGAGCTTGTGTCCAAGTTAAGCTATAACGGGTAGTTGTCTTAGTTAAGGCACGTGCCCGGATTAGTCACTTAGCCGGCTAGGAGACCCATGTATTGGTGGCCTCCTTGGGCCCTACCACAATCTCAGACTGGATTATCCATAACTATCCACGTTCATCATAACCGTCTGGCATAGGATATATATATATATATGGAATGCTCCAAATGATAGGAACCAGATATACAGAATACCCATTAATCTTCGTCCAGAATACTTTTTAATGAAATTTATATTTTCAATGCCTTCCGGATGAATTGCATGTGTTGGAATTATAGGACTGCTCAGGAAACTGATCCTCATACTTGGTTTGATCAAATTTAATTCCATTCATATGCCATAGTATTTTCACTTGTAATGTGAGCATGCGACCTAATATTTTAAACACATATTTGGTGTTAGTTAGACTTGTTAGATTCGAATCCGGTGCAGCGAGGGATGGGGACTGGCCCCCTTCAAGTTTATATAAGCCTTTAATCGGGAGCATCATTTGTGTTGTTTTTGGTCATATTAATAGTGATTGCTCCATTCAAATTCTTAGAACTCTTTTGTTATGAATATCATTTTTGCTCTTTTGATTGCATAGATAGTTATTGTTTATAAGGAATATTACAGTTACAATTTCGACCCGTGCATTAAATTTCCTGACTTTGCCGTTAATTGGAACTAGTACTGTTATTAAGGATTGAAGAATTTTACTGGTGGAGCTTGGTTTCAATTCTTGCTGCAAGCAATCTTTGGAGCTTTGATTATGCAGGAAAATAGAAAGATTAATGCAAATTATAAATGCTCCAGGTTATGAAGATAAGGTTCCGCTACATATTCCAGAAGGGAACATAAAGTTGCTAGAGTCCAATCTAAAGAAGCTAGATACCCTTTTGAATGAAACTACTGAAGAAGTTGCTGGCATATTAATCAGTAGCTTCTGATTAAGTGTGAACTTGATTGACCTTTTAGTTCGTTTCATGATTCTTGAATGAAGCATGAGAAAGTTGCATTAGCAGTGTCGCTTCACTTTACAATAATTTGTATATGAGGTTTAATTAATGGCTGCAACACACCATCTCTTAGCGAAATTAATGCAAGTTTGTATATACAGTTTCGTGAACTTGATTTTGTTGTTGTTGTTGTCCCTTTCCTCACCATTTCTTCAAGAAGAAAACCAAGAAATATAGGGTACAAAAAAGAAGAGAAGAATAAGAAGTGAGACACAAAAATGTTGATTTCTTCATTTAACATAAGCAAACGGTATAACTATATAGATTATATTTTTTGGATAAAAAGTTAAAATTGCAACCAAGCGTTCGATTGGTTTAAAAATATAGCTTATGATAGTAGACATGAAATTTGTCTTGTTTAGACAGAAATCTGAAAGTTAAAACCATGAAAAAGTTTATGTATGAACGGTTTATCAAAAGCAAAAAATATTAAAAAAAAAAAAACCGATGTGTCGGTAGTTTACCTTGTAATTTAGTAGTTCCTGGAAAGTATCAGTGACCGGTGTTCCTCACATTTTTTACCTAAACGTCACGTTAATAGTGTTATTTTTCATTTTGCCACGTGGGTAAGTTCGCTGGGCAATGTAGAGAACTTAGTTTGTTGACGTGTCACGTTCCTGGTGGACACTAAGTTCGCTACTTGGAGTAGAGGTGACAATATGGGTTGAACCCGATGGGTCAACCCGCCAAAATGGGGCGAGTTCTATAGGGTTGTGGGTCAAAGCGGGTTGGCCCGCCAGGTCAAATTTATTTTTTTTACTATTAGGTTGTTTTTTATTTGTTTTTAAGCTTTTGTGATATCTAATTTTTGGTTATCTTAGAACTCTTCAGAAAAAATATAGAAGAAAAAATTTATTTATGACAAAGGTAATTTATGTATGGAGATAAAAACAAGTTTGTAAAAAATATATAACTAAATATTAGCATACATTTAGACTTAAGATTGAAAAAAAACTAAGAAGAATGTGATAGAAAATAAGTAATATTATAATATTTATAAAATATAATTTATTTTTTATTTTTAATTAATCTTAATTATTTTTTAAGCGGGTTGACCCGCCAACCCACCATAAAATGGGGCGGGTTGGGGTTTTCAACCCAAATTCAAGTGGCGAGGCGGGCCGTGCCAACCCACTTTTGACGGGTTGGTGACGGGGCGGGGCGGTTCGGGGCGGGCCAACCCATTTTGCCACCCCTAACTTGGAGTAGCGAACTTGATTGCAATAAATGCTGGCAGATTGCACAAGTTTGCTGGCACTTACAGCGAACTAGGTGTGTCACGTGTCTGACATGCACCTAGTTCGCTGAGGGTTCAAGCGAACTAAGAGCCATGTGGCACCACCCCCATAGTTCGCTGGCTCACGCAGCGAACAAGGTGCCAAGTGGCAGCAACTAACACAGTTCGCTGTACCTTGTAGCAAACTTAGTGCCATGTGGCAGTTCCCTGCAAGTTCACTGCATGGGACAGCGAACTTCCTGCCGACAGTTACACTTCGCTAGCCTTTATAGCGAACTCACTGCTATTTATACTCCTTTTCCCCTCCCACCCCCACTTTGTCGTTCTGTTGCTTTTTTACTTCAAAGAACCAATTTTTTTGCCTATTCTTTATAATTTCATGACATAATGAGTGAAAGTACCAATGATTTAATATACATTTTATATTACAATGAGAGGAGACATTTTGGACCGAATGGTCAAGTGTTTGAAGGAGATACGAAGATGTTCCACATGAGCCCCCGTTGCAAATATAGTGACCTGAAGAAAATAATATACAAAAAGTTGAGATTACAACGGGGTCAATCCATATCTCGACTGATTGCTAGATGCGCCTCCGGTAACCCGGTGCAGTGGGATGATGTGGATGTTGCGGAGCATAAAGATGTCTTGTTAGTGGTTGACGCATTTCGATAGCATAGAGAGTCCTCATACATCGAGTTGTATGCAGAACTAAACACTGGTGGAGAGGGAAGTACTCAAAGTTCCGTCCTTAGCACTTACACTATAGACATTAACAGGGAGCCGCTAGTAAATTCGTGTGTCAGCCCCACCACCATCACCCCCACTAACAATGCCTTCAGATGTGATTCCTGTCCATGACATGTATGATCCCTCGTTACGTACTGATAGTTCGGAGGAAGAGGTTGATGAAGGTCTTGTTCCTGATAGTGACTCTTTAGATATAGACGTTGATGGTGGTTTCAAAATGGAGTTGTCTAGTGCATTGTGTGAACCGATTCCATCACTGGACATTGTCGGTGCGCATGACCCACCACTTGTGGCAGGTTAGGTTATTTACGGTTGTTTTATTTTATTTGAAATGGCATTAGTAATGACATGCGTTGGGATCAAATAGGGGAGGATACTGTACTATTTTGATACACCCAGATCAGGAGTGTGATGAAATGCAAGGGGCACAAGTACCAAATTGGCAAATGGGTCAAGAGCTTTATAAGGACAGGTGTTTGGATGCAAGCAGGATGTACATATGGCCATCAAACAATACTATATGGCAAATCATCACACAACTGTCGTACAAAAAAGTGATACGAAAATGTTAATAATGGTTTGTCAAAATTACAATGAAGGTTGTCCATGGAGGATGAGGGCATATCTCAAAAAGGAGGTGCTGAATAGTTTATAGGCATATGGAACAACATCCACACATGTGTTAGTCAATCACTTTCACAAGATCACAAACAACTTGATTCAAATTTCATTTGTTCATTGATCATCGGTAAGTCAACCAGCTTTTCAATGTATACAATAAATAACAGTCTTACGCTAATTCATTATTGTTTGACAAACTGCAGAAATGATTAGGGAAGAGCCAAGTGTTAAAATTGGTCTAATCCAGGAGAGGATTGCATCAAATCTAGGAGTTCATATCGCATACAAAAAGGCATGGAAAGCAAAACAGAAGGCAATTGTTAAGGCTTTTGGTGATTGGGATGAGTCATACGCGTTTCTGCCAAGATGGTTGGATTATATGTTATTGTTTTCTCCAGGGTCTGCTTATGAACTGGACGTGAATAATCATAGGGTTGATGGTCGCCTTGATGGAACGCACAAGGTGTTCAATAGGTTTTTTGGACATTCAAACAATGTTGTCATGCTTTTAATTATTGTAAGCCTATTGTTGGGAGGTTTGCTGATGGTGGGAAAATATAAGTTCTAATAGGGGACGTTCTTCTATTCTAGATAGAACACAGATTCGCTCCCTTACTTCCAACCCAAGTGCGCAAGTGCACACATTAAGTAATAATGGGTGTATTAAGGCCCAGATTATCGTTCCCACGAGGATAGAACTCTAAATATTGTCTTATACTGTTTTATGAAGAATGAAAATGATAAGGAATGTTAGTGAATGAACTGTCTGGCCTGACGTTCCTTACTGTCTTGACAACGTTCCTCAGGAACAGTAAGTTCATTCTGATGACAAACAATTGCTCGCTGCGTTATGTATGTGATCCTTCCTGATGAGAAGAAGGTGAGATAATATTCATTGGAGTTTGATGGATATAAGATTAAATAAAGTAAAAAATACTTAAACAGAAATAACTATAATTAAGAGACAACAAGGTGGAGGGTTTTAAAACAGTTTAACAAAAGGAATGGATTCACTGCTCCATTATTAAATAGTTATTTTCTCTGCTTAAGACTTAGCACTTTTTGGTTTTGTCCCAGTTTCTTATCTGCCAACTCTAGCTCCTCAACTCATGGACTAGATGGCTCACAAGTTTCCATATTCCTACGGCTCCTTTGACTCCAACAGGTACTCAGTACAGAACCTTAAAATGGACGAAGTGGCCCCTTATTCCTAAGGTGACCAATAATATTTTTGTCATGACACTACCTTCCCCCAATGGCTAAGTTGTCTGAAGTCCTTTCCTTATGGAAGTCCCTTTCTTAGTATGTGTTCAATTTCCATTGATACACAATGAATATAGCTTACTTAGCCAAAGAAATACAAAAAGCTTCAATCAAGAGTTTCGAAAATAATTCTTTAAGAGTTTTGCAGATTATTCGTTCCACATATAGTTCAACTCATGGCTGATATTTTAAACATAATTATTCCAAACTGAAATCTCAAAGTCCCGAGATTCAATTTAGAGATAACAAAGGGAACGAAAAGAAGGAGTACTTATATTAAATTGAAATACAGTTACAACAAAGAATAAAAATGGAGAAGATGGTCTGATGCTCGTGAGGAGTCTTAAGGGATGATACAAAAAAGAGAAGAAGGGTTGTCATTTAACTACAGTTACAAATTATATAAAACTAACTACTACTACTACTAGGTGATATCTTCTTTTAGGACTTCAATCCCTCCAAAATTCGATGATGTTTTTGTATTTGGGATGTCCTTTTATAGGAGAAGAGGAGTGGCAGTCTTGTAAATCCTTAGGATCTGGTTCTTTGAGTGAAAGGACGGGGCGGTGGCACAGTGTGTAGAAGATGTGCAAATTGGTCTGATGGGACAATATTTGTTGATGATTAGCCGCTTTCTGCAGTCTCCCCATGCTTTGCTTTCTTCTTGGCCAATGAGAACTCTTGATTCTCTGCTCTTCACGTTTCCTGGTGCTTAAGTGGAGCACCGCCTCTGCTTTTCAAAGACTGTATCTACGTTTCTTGCGAAATGGACATGGGCATTAAACGAGTGGAGCAGGTGCATTAAATGCTTCTCAATCTGTTCCCTTTTAATATATTTTAAAGGAATACGTCACCATGCGCTCCCCCACTGTGTTTTTGTCACAAATGTGTAAAACAAGTGATTTTCGTGCTGAAGTTTCTCATCAGATGAGGGAACGTGTGGTATTTTGCCATCAAAATGGGCTTAGATGGGAACGAATTTACGTCCCATCAAACACCCCAAAACTAAACTGTTGGTTGTCCTCAAATAACTCAAAAATATTGTATTGGGCTGCCCAATTTTAAAGAATAGCTCAACAGAAAGAAACTTGAACTAGTGAGCAATCATAAACTTTTCAAAAAATGAGCTACTCTCCATAGGTAATAAGTAAAAAGAATTTGTTCCAAGGTAAGTGAAGGTTTCTGATCTTCTGTCCATTCCTGGATGGTGATTCTTCGGAACTTTCCTTTCTGCTACTTTCCTATGAAGTGTAGAAGTCTTCCCTTCCAAGGATCTTTTGATGGGTGAGTGTATGGAAGTGTGGAAGAATGACGGTCTTAATTGTGGGGTGAAGGAATGTTTACTTTGGTGCCTTTGAACTTGGACTTTTTCTGTCTGAGGGAACACCTTTTCTTGTACCTTTTTCCTTTTTTTTGGAAGGAAGGTTTTCTGGTATTTTCTTCTGAATTCTTTTGAATGGTTGTTCCTTTTTTCTTTGTTTTTCTTTCTTCTGTCCTTTTTGTTCATTTTTTGATATGTTTCTTGCCCCTTTTAGTTGACCAGATGGTGTATCATAGAGGAAGTGGAGGTGAACGTGTGGTTGGGCGATCCTTGGCAGTGGAACCCATATGTTCTTCAGCAGTACTTACAGCATCAAGACAAGTTTAGAAGTTCCATCGTGGTTACACCTCAGGAATGCTCTCATAAGTGAGTGTTTGGTCTTTTTCTCGTTCCTTACCAGCTTTAGTTCTCACAGATCAGCTTCCTTAAAATATCTGAGTATTAAATTCTTTGCACTTTTCCTATTTCAAGTACACAGAGAAAGAATAAGCATGATTAGTCAGTGACTTTGTGTTTAATGAAGTTGGTTAATCAAAAATCGGGCAGTCTTAATACTATAACTGATATGTATGCACCAAGAAGTTTGGTCAAGAAGTCTTTTTTATTGCGAAATGATTATTTACAAGGAACAGAAAAGAAAAAGGAATTAAAATAAACATTACTGAAAATAAACTAAGCTTAAACAACTAGGAGGGTTTTTTTTTGAAGCTATTGGGATTGTGTGGTCAGGGACCACCCCAAAACTACGTCCCTGGAATGGAATGTACCTTATTTGGACTTTTTGGAGTGGAACATCAGACGTTCCCTCTTTTTTGAGAGCTATGTGGTTAAAAATAACCACCCCAAAACTTTGCTCTTTGTCAGAGAGCAAGGGTATCCACTGGGTTGCCTCCCAGTCAGCGCTTAGTTTAATGTCTTTAGCTAGACATGGTACTTACCTCTCAGGTGGATTCAGAAAGAGGGATACTTTCCTCTTTTTCACTGAAGGTTTCATCATTATATAGTTTCAACCTGTGTCCATTCACTTTGAAGGAACGGCCATGTTCAGATCCTTAGATCTCAAAAGCTCCATTTCCTGCATCATTTATAATTTGATATGGTCCAGTCCATCTTGACTTGAGTTTTCCTGGGAACAGTCTGAGTCTGGAATTGAAAAGCAGCACTTTCTGGCCAATTTTTAAATCTCCTTTTTTGATCCTTTTATCTTGCCACTTCTTCATTTTCTCTTTGTATAGTTTATGATTTTCATACGTGCTCCCTCTGAATTCCTCTAATTCTTCAAGTTGTAGCAGTCTCTTTTCTCCTGCTGCCTTTTCATCCATGTTGAGGGCATACACTACCCAGTAAGCTTTGTGTTCCAGCTCAAGGGGAAGATGGCATGATTTGCCAAATATTAATCTGTATGGGGAACATCCTAAGGGTGTTCTATATGCAGTTCTGTAAGCCCATAATGCTTCATCTAACTTGAGAGACCAGTCTTTTTGAGAAGGATTGACTACCTTCTCTAAAATCCTCTTAACCTCTCGGTTCGAGACTTCAATGAGACCACTGGTCTGTGGATGATACAGAGTTTCAACTTTGTGTCTGAATCCGTATTTTTCCAATAATCTCTCAAGTTGGCGGTTAATGAAATGTTTCCCACCATCGCTGATGAGACAGCGTGGGGTCCCATATCTGATCAAAATGTTCCTCTTTAGAAATTTTATAACCACCTTAGCATCATTAATGGGTAAAGCAATTGCTTCTACCCACTTGCTCACATAGTCCACAGCCATCAATATGAATCTGTTTCCACAAGAAGGAGGGAAAGGCCCCATGAAGTCAATGCCCCAAGCATCAAATAATTCAACTTCTAAAATTGGGCTGAGGGGAATTTCATTTTGTCTGTTTAAGTTACCTTCCCTTTGACATTTATCACATTTTTTTGCATATTGAAGTGCATCTTTAAAAAGGAGGGGGGGCAAAAAAACCTGATTGAAGAACCTTGGAGGCAGTCCTAATTCCGCCCAGATGACCCCCATATGGGGACGAATGGCAGTGGAGAAGGATTTGAGGTTGTTCTTCTTCTGGGAAACACCTCCTTATCATTTGATCTGCGTATCTTTTGAACAGTAGTGGCTCATCCTAGAGATAGTTCCTACAATCATGAAAGAATTTCTTTTTCTGCATTTTGTTTGCCTCATAAGGTTCTAGCCCTGCTGCTAGGAAGTTGGCTATATTAGCAAACCAAGGAACGTATGTTTCGGTATGATTGATGACAAACAGTTGATCGTCATGGAAATTTTCCTTTATTGGTAGCCCTACTTCAATATGCTCTAATCTGGACAGGTGATCTGCAATTTGGTTTTCACACCCTTTTCTTTCTTTGATCTCCAGATTGAATTCTTGCAACAGTAGGATCCACCTTATCAATCTTGGTTTTTCTTCCTTTTTTGAGAAAAGATACTTGAGAGCTGCATGGTCAGTATAGATAGTAATTTTTGATCCTAAAATATAAGGCCTGAATTTTTCGGAGACATATACTACAGCTAATAGCTCATTTTCAGTGACTGTGTAGTTCAACTGAGCTTCATTCAAAGTTTTATTGGCGTAGTATATGCTACAAAATTTTTTGTCCTTCCTCTGGCCCAGAACTACCCCAATAGCGTGATCACTTGCATTACACATTAATTCAAAGGGTAAGTTCCAGTCTGGAGGTTGGATGACAGGTGTGGTTATGAGCTTGTTTTTCAAGGATTCAAAAGTTTTCAAGCAATCAGAGTTAAATTCAAATTTCATATCTTTTTCTAACAAATGGCACAAAGGTCTAGCTATTTTAGAAAAATCTTTAATGAACCTTCTGTAGAAGCCTGCATGCCCAAGAAAAGATCTCAGAGTTTTAACATTCACTGGTGGTGGCATATTTGCTATGGCTTCTACTTTGGCCTGATCCACATCTAGTCCTTTTCTGGAAATCTGATGTCCCAAGACTATTCCTTCCTTCACCATGAAGTGGCATTTTTCCCAGTTAAACACTAAATTAGAGGACAGACATCTTTGGAGGACTTCTTCTAAATTATCCAGGGAGTGGTCATACGACGTTCCTAGCACCGAAAAGTTATCTATAAAAACTTCTACTCCTTCACCTATTAGATCAGAAAAAATAGAGAACATACACCTCTAGAACGTTGCCGGTGCATTACATAACCCAAAGGGCATCCTTCTGAAAGTGAACGTTCCGTATGAGCAGATGAAGGAGGTTTTATGTTGATCTTCTGGTGCCAAAGCAATTTGATTATACCCCGAATATCCATCAAGGAAGCAGAAGTATTCCTTTCCTGCTAGATGATCCAACATCTGATCAGTAAAAGGAAGTGGGAAGTGGTCCTTCCTGGTGGCATTGTTGAGCTTTCTGTAATCTTGACAAATTCTCCATCCAGTAACTTTTCTTACAAGTATTAGCTCATTTTTCTCATTTAATTCCACTGTTATGCCTCCCTTTTTGTGAACGCATTGGACAAGCCATTTAATGACTTCCTTTCTTACCACTTCCTTCATTATAGGATTCAATCTCCTTTGGTGTTCTACTGAAAAACTGTTAGGATCAGTAAATAATATTTTATGCATACAGAATGAGGGACTGATACCTTTGAGATCTGCTATGGTCCAGCCAATAGCTCCTTGGTACTTCTTGAGCTTGTTGAGCAGCAGTTCTTCTTGTTCCTTGGTGAGAAATGAAGAAATGATTACAAGGAGGGTATTATCGTTCCCTAGATATGCATACTTCAGGTGTTGGGGAAGAATTTCCAGTTCTAGATCAGGAGGTTTTTCTGAGGAAGGTCGTTTGAGTTGTCTTTCTTTTTCAGTTCTTATCAACGGCTCAGGTCTCCTTTCTTGCAGATAGCAGCTTTGCTCCTCCTTTTGTGGCCCTTCTTTTTCTTCCTCATATTCTTTCTCTTATGTTTTTCTGCTGAACTGCTTGTCTAACACAGTGAAGGCAGAACACTCTTCCAAATCTTCATCTTCATCCTGGAACTTCATTGCCTTAACGATATTGAATTTGATTTCATCATCATGAACTCTCATGGTTAGTTCCCCTTTTTGTACATTGATAACTGCTCCTCCAGTTGCTAGGAACGGTTTACCCAGAATGATGGGAACGTCAATATCAGCTTCGTAATCCAAGATGATGAAATCAGCGGGCAAGATAAACTTGTCTACTTTGACTAGAAGATCTTCAATCTTCCCTTCTGGCTTAACGATGGATCTATCTGCCATTTGTAAGGTTACCGTGGTTGGTTCAGCAGGTCCAATGGATAATTGTTTGAAGATAGATAGAGGCATGAGATTGATGCTTGCCCCTAAATCACACAAGGCCTTCCCTTGGTATGTGTTTCCTATAATGCAAGGAATGGTGAAACTTCCTGGATCTTGAAGCTTAGGTGGAAGTTTGCCTAAATACTGGCAACTTTCTTGCGTCATTTTTACAGTCTCATATTCTGTTATCCCTTTTTTTTGGAGAGAACATCTTTCATGAATTTTACGTACCTGGGCATTTTCTCTAGTGCGTCTACCAGAGGGATGTTAATGTGGAGTTATTTTAAAATGTCCAGGAACTTTGCAAACTGCTTATCATCTTGTTGCTTCTTTGTTTTATGAGGGAACAGAATTTTTTCTGGTATTTTCCTGCTTTGAGTTGGACTGATTGGTTGACTTCTGTCCGCCTAGTTTTCATTGGCTTTGGCTCCTTTGTCAGGCTCTGGGTTTTGCTTATCTGTGGCTGGTTGTTGTTGCTGTGCCTTTGGAGCTGTTTCAGATGCTTTAGTTTGTTCCTTCTCTTTTGGTGGAGTGGTGGGTCATGTAGTGTCTTTCCCACTTCTCAAGGTGACAGCTTTGATTTGCACTAAGGGGGAATGAGGTAAAGTAAGTACTTCTTTTGGTGAGGTTGTTGAGGGGACGTCAGTGTCCCCTGATAGTGATCCTGGTGTTCTTCCTTGGAGATTGGCAGCAATCTGTCCCAGATGGGATTCCATGTTCCTGACCATTGCATCATTCCTGGTGACATATTCTTTAACATTATTTTCCAGGGTGTTGATGTGTTGGTCATCTCTGTGGAACGGAACATAATTATTTCTTCTTTGTTCAAATGTTCCACTGCTGCTGCCTTGCTGGTACTGCTGCTGCTGAGTGTTGAATGGTCTGTGGTTCATGGGTGGCCTCCATTGGGGATTATGGCTCTGATCTTTGGAAATAGTTTTTCTAGGGCTTGAATTGGTATTTCTTCTTGCTTGTGGATTGTCTCTGGTGAAGTTTCTGTTGCCAAAGTCTTCTGCATAACACGCCAATGCAGTGGATGGGCAGTCTGTTGAGTCATGAAGGTCGCCACAGGCAGAGCATGGTTTTGTCTCAGCTGCCGTGAATTGTAAGAATTCCATCCTTGGTGCTTCTTAGTCAGCTTTCAGGTTCTTCACTTCATTCATGAGTGAGGCTAGCTGGGCTTCCATGGCAGTTTGTTTATCTAGTTTTATCATGCCAGGCTTCCTTACTGGGTTCACCCTGTCTATTGGCTATTGGAGACATCTTTCAGCAGTGCCTTCTATGATTTCATACTCGGATTCAAGTGTCCCTGTAAAAAAATATCCTCCTGCAGCAAAATCTAAATGAGATTGAGAAGTATGGTCAAGTCTCTTATAAAACGATTGTAACACTCCCTAACTCAAAACCCCATGGTTTGGACATTTCCTGATGATGTCCTTGTATCTCTCCCATGCCTCATAGAGATTCTCTCCATAAAACATTATGAAGTTAGAGATTTCTGCTCTAACATCATCTTGTCGAGACATAGGGAGAAACCTCTCTATAAACTTGTTAGAGAGCTCCTCCCATGTGTGGATTGATCCAGGGGTGAGAGTTTTCATCCATGTTTTTGCTTTTAAGCCCAAGGAGTGAGGGAATAACCTCATTCTCATGTTTTCCGCTGTCACACCCTCAGCTTTGAAATTATCACAGTTATCTTGGAATGTTGTGATGTGTGTGTAAGGATCTTCTGCAAGGAGTCCATTGAAGACCCCTGATTCCCTAATCATGTGAAACATGATAGGTTTTAATTCAAAATTGGGTGCTACAGGAGGGAGGATTACTCCCCTGTCTGGTTTGTTCCTAAAAGGAGCAGCCAGAGTTTTGAAAATTTGTTCAGGAGGAACATCTTCATTGTTATTGTGATCAACCATGTTTTCAAAAATTTCTTCCCTGAGGTTCTTTCTTCCTCTATGAAGAGTACGTTATGGTTCAGGATCAAAGAGAAACTCAAGTTCTTCAATGGAGTGATCAGAGTTTGTTTCTAACTCTTCACTCAAAAACCATAAACACAAGTGATATGTACAACAGATTTAGTGACAAGGAAAAAAATCAAATATACAGAGTATGTACTAAAAACAATAAATAAAAACAAAATTTAGTGTTGCTATCCCCGGCAACGGTGCCAAAAACTTGTTGGGTGGTTTGCTGATGGTGGAAAAATATAAGTTCTAATGGGGGACGTTCCTCTGTTCTAGATAGAACACAGATTCGCTCCCTTACTTCCAACCCAAGTGCGCAAGTGCACGCATCAAGTAATAATGGGTGTATTAAGGCCCAGATTATCGTTCCCACGAGGATAGAACTCTAAATATTGTCTTATACTGTTTTATGAAGAATGAGAATGATAAGTAAAGTTAGTGAATGAACTGTCTGGTTTGATGTTCCTTACTGTCTTGACAACGTTCTTTAGGAATAGTAAGTTCAGTCTGATGACAAACAATTGCTCGCTGTGTTATGTATGTGATCCTTCTTGATGAGAAGAAGGTGAGATAATATTCATTGGAGTTTGATGGATATAAGATTAAATAAAGTAAAAAATACTTAAACAGAAATAACTATAATTAAGAGACAACAAGGTGGAGGGTTTTAAAACAGTTTAACGAAAGGAACGGATTCTCTGCTCCATTCTTAAATAGCTATTTTGTTTGCTCAAGACTTAGCACTTTTTGGCTTTGTCCCAGTTTCTTATATGCCAACTCTGATTCCTCGGCTCATGGACTAGATGGCTCACAAGTTTCCGTATTCCTACGGCTCCCTTGACTCTAACAGGTACTCAGTACAGAACCTTAAAATGGATGAAGTGGCCCTTTATTCCTAAGGTGACCAATAGTGCTTTTGCCATGACACTACCTTCCCCCAATGGCTAAGCTGTCTGAAATCCCTTCCTTATGGAAGTTCTTTTCTTAGTATGTGTTCAATTTCCACTAATACACAATGAATATAGCTTACTTAGCCAAAGAAATACTAAATGCTTCAGTCAAGAATTTCGAAAATAATTCTTTAAAAGTTTTGCAGATTATCCATTCCACAGATAGTTTAGCTCATGGCTGATATTTTAAACATAATTATTCCAAACTGAAATCCCATAGACCCGAGATTCAATTTAGAGATAACGAATGGAACGAAAAGAAGGAGTACTTATATTAAATTGAAATACAGTTACAGCAAAGAATAAAAATGGAGAAGATGGTCTGATGCTCGCGAGGAGTCTTAAGGGATGATACAGAAAAGAGAAGAAGGGTTGTCACTTAACTACAGTTACAACTTATATAAAACTAACTACTACTACTACTAGGTCATCTATTCTTTTAGGACTTCAATCCCTCCAGAATTAGATGATGTTTTTGTGTTTGGGATGTCCTTTTTATAGGTAAAAGAGGAGTGGCAGTCTTGTAAAACCTTAGGAGCTGGTTCTTTGAGTGAAGGGACGGTGCGGTGGCACAGTGTGTAGAAGATGTGCAAATTGCTCTGATGGGACAATATTTTTGATGATTAGACGCTTTCTGCAGTCTCCCCATGCTTTGCTTCCTTCTTGGCCAATGAGAACTCTTGATTCTCTGCTCTTCACGTTTCCTGGTGCGTAAGTGGTGCACCGCCTCATTTTTTCGAAGACTTTGTATCTACGTTTCCTGCAAAATGGACAGAGGCATTAAATGAGTGGAGCAAGTGCATTAAATGCTTATCAATCCGTTCCCTTTTAATATATTTTAAAGGAATACGTCACCATACGTTCTCCCACTGTGTTTTTGTCACAAATATGTAAAACAAGTGATTTTCGTGTTGAAGTTGCACATCAGATGAGGGAACGTGTGGTATTTTGCCATCAAAATTGGCTTAGATAGGAATGAATTTACGCCCCATCACCTATGCTACATATCGATGGGACACATTTGCATGAGAGATATTGCGAAATGCTATTGATTGCTGCAGCCATTGATGGTAACAATTATGTTCTGCCTGTTGCATTTGCTGTTGTTTCTGGAGAGAATATTGATAACTGGTCCTGGTTTTTTGGCTATGTTACGAATCCATGTGACTCAGAAAGATAGAATATGTCTTGTTTCTGATCAGCATATCGGTATCTTGACTGCCATCAATAATGTTGAGCTAGGGCGGCAACCACCCAAAGCTTACCATGTGTTTTGCTTTCGACATCTGGCGAGTAATTTCAATTGTAAGTTCAAAAATATCATATTGAAGAAGCAGTTAAAGAAGTTAGGTATGGTTTTCTATGTATGTTTTTTGTTGGTATCAATTGTAGGGTAATACTAACTCCGTTATAAATGTGTTGTAATGCGTAGGTTATATACAACCTCGCGATTAGATTTTGATGCTAGTTTGGAAAAATTTGAAGATTCAAGCCCACAAATTACAGCATGGATTGATCGCATTCCAAAGGAGAAGTGGAGTATAACGTATGATGCTGAAGGAAGATGATTTGGCCACATGACCACAAATCTGTCAGAGTGAGCTAACAAGGTCCTTAAAGGTGCCAGAAACCTACCTATCATGTCTTTGGTTCGCATCACATACGCTAGGCTAAATAAATACTTTTTGACACATGGCTAGGAGGCTCGAGAGGAGATGGACAGAGGTAATCGTTTTACCAAAGTATTATGGGTAAAATATGTTGATTGCCAACAGAAGGCTATAACAAACTATGTTACGTCGTACAACAGACAGAAAACACGATTTGAAGCTCAAGAGTCTTACAATCAAAGAACCCACCAAGCGGAAAGAAATGGTGGGTTTCTTTAGATGATCAGGCATGCCAGTGTGGTAAGTTCACTGCTTTTAGGTACCCGTGTAGTCATGTGATTACAGCATGCAAATCAGTTAACCATGACCCGTTACAGTACATTGATCCACATATAGTGCATCATTTCAATGTCGGGTTTATTACGGACAATGGTACCCAATTGGTAACGAAGATTTCATACCACCCATCCACGGGCCAACCATACTCCTGGATGTGTCACTCAAATGTCAAAAAGGAAGGCCATGAAATACTCGCATCAGTAACGAAATGGATCAGCGCGAAGGACCGACTACTCGCACAAGATGTGGTTATTATAGAGTTGTTGGCCATGACAGATGTCGTTGTCTATCTCGCCAGTAAGGGTAATAAGCGGTTTCGTTATCATATGTATTCGTTGTTTGTAAAGTATTTCAATATGCATGGCGTTACTTGTTCGTAGGACTATTTTAATAAGCGTGTTGTTAATCGTTTGTAGAACTATTTCAATATGCATTTTTTTACTTGTTTATAAACTATTTGCCTATGCGGTTTGCTACTTCTTAGTAAACTATTTCAATGTTCGTGTTGTTACTTGTTCGAACGTAAATACTGTCAATTACTTGCAGCAATAATAAATGGAAAAACAGTCACATAAATAAACATACACAACATAACCCATCCATAATTGTCAATATAATATACAGGGACATAAATGATCTAACAAAAAGTCCTAAAATGAAATAATAAATCACTGTTGTCTCCTCCTTCCATGATAGCCTGCACAACATGCCGGGTCATGCTCAAACGGTGAATAGATACACCGCTCCCTGGCATCTCTAGCAGGATTCCTCCTGATCCCGCTACCAACGTCTCCCGCATCACCTTCCATGCCGTCAACACTCTCCATAACCCCCGCAATATCCTCTTGTGATATAACTCCTGTAGGATCCGAATGGGGTGACTGTAGGAAATCCGTCGAATATGCCTGCGGTATGGCCATGATGGGGGCATCAAACTATGGTCTGTAATCCTCTGTAAACTCGTCGAGACCAGATCAGGCTGCGAACTTAACTGGCCTAGAAACTGGCTAGCCGTATGTGCTGGAAAACCTGCCTACGGCATGGAAGATCCACTGCTCTGCCCTGGAAACGAATGATAGACATGTGGCTGAAATCCCTGATTTGGATGGGAAGGGGAAAAAACCAAGGGGGTACTATTGTGAAAATTTGTAATCAATTAAATCTTCCACACAAATACGCAAGTGCACGTGTCACAAGTAATAAAGGGATGTGTAAGTCCAAGTGTCGTTCCCACGGAGATAAGTATAAAGTAATGTTTATTTAAGTAAAGAAAGTAGATAAAAGATTGATTTTGATGATTGGATTTATAAAATAAAAGACAATTAAAGATAAGAAAATAGTAAACTAAATTTAAAGATATTAAGATGATGGATGAGATATAGGTCAGGTTCAACTTCCCTGAAACAGCAATACTGAAACGATGCTTTAACAATGCTATATCAATGTTTAACTAGTAACCGAACACTAAGGTATGCTGGGGCTTTTGGCCAACCTAACATATATACCAATAACTAATTCCCACATCTCTATGGCCAAACTAATTACTGAATTGTTAAAGTTCAAGTTCGAGGTTATGTGGTGTGAATGATCTCTCTACCCACAACTTAATTAAGTAATTCTTAACCTAATTATTCCACACAATTCAACAAGGGTCTGGATTTGGATACCTCTCGGCCCCAACCTCCTCAATATCACATATATATCTCTCGACATGCATACAAGAATAAGAAAAAACAAACTCATTGAAAAACTAATTAAACATTAATAAAAACAATGTTTAGGCATACATCTCAATGTTACATCATAGGTATAACACCTCACAATTCTAAATTAAGTAATTAAAGTGTTAAATGAGTAATTAAGTGAAGGATTAGTGAAAATCTCAAAGATTAGGCCAAAATACAAAGAAAGGGCAAAACGGTAATTAGCCAACATGCAACCCTAGGAAGATAAAAATTGAGCAGAAGGTCTCAGATGATAAAAATAAGCCTGGAAATGGATTCAGAACGAAAAATTGAGTGGACAGGCAAGTATGAATTTTAAATGGTCCATAGAAATATGAAATATGATTTCTGATAATATTTGATGAAATTAAGTCAGTTTGTGGAAGCGTGCCAACGGCGCGCGCTGTAGCTTAAAGCAGTGTTTTTCCCGAACAACCGGAAAGCTCCGGATTCATCTTAGTGAGTATAATTAAAGGACATTAGTTAATGTTAAAAATTAGAATTTCTAAATAAGTTTTGAATTTACGGACATTTAGTGAAATCCGAGAGAAATTCGGATGAGTGTTAAATCGCGTGGGACTCATTCCCACTTAAAGTCAATTAAAACACCTAAATCACTATTCATTACCACTAACCTCACAATTTCTCTCTCCTCTCACGCGCACAATGACAGCCCTCCCTCACCATTTTCATTCAAATTTTCCTTTGGCCATAACTTAGCCATTTCTCCACCGAATTCAACGATTCTTGTCTTGAATCTTGATGGAAAACACCTTCTGAACCCATTGGTACCACTTTTGAGCCTTGAAATCGCGTATTTGGGGAGATCCGCACCAAAATCAGATCCGAAATTTTGAGAATTTTTGGTGTTCATGAAGCTTTTTCATGCTCCAATGGTGGAGTATGCTTAGGAGGAGTCATATACCTTGCAATTGGGTAAGTTATTTCATCATTTCATTGGTTTATTTTTGAATTTGGATTATGGACCCTAAAGAGGGATTTTGTGATATGTTGTGTTAGAGAGCTCAAATGGAAAATGTCTATTAGATGATAATGTCTTAGAATGACGTATTAATGCTAGAAATGCAATGAAAATTCTAAGCGAAAAAAGTGAATTTTAACTTAGAAAAATTTAATGCATGAAATGGATTTTTGAGTTTTGTGTTAATGTGTGATATAGTGAATTGTAGTGTGATTATATGATGATATGAAGTGATTATGTGAGTTGTGGACCATAGGAATTGAGTGGAAATCCTTGGTTTGGCTAACAAAGATTCGGCCATTTATGTATAAGTGAGCAAATTGATGTTTTAGAAAACTTTGGTGTTGAGTTGTGTGATGAAAAAGTCATTAGATGGGTTGTGTGGTGATTGGCATGTGGAAGGATCAATGTAAAAATAGTAAGTGTTGAAAGTGGCAAAATGTGCCTAAAGTGTAATATTTCACAAAACGTTGCGTAAAAGTCGTAAAATCGAAAAACGGCGATTGAACTAGCCTTTGGGTAACCTAAGTAAGTGAAATAAAATGAGAAAGAAAATTTAGAAAAATAAAACCCAATATAACACTGTTTTGGCCGAACCCCTAAAGGAGGGGAGATGAAATCTGACGTTTTTCGTGTTTTGACGTATTTTGACTGAAACTGACGGCTATACATGGTTGTATAGGTTGCCGTACGTGGATATAAACCCGGAACAGTGAAACAGTGGATTGCCCTTGGTCCTGGACCAAGTGGATTGAGGTAAGTGATGTGATTTACACATGTTATGTTGAAATTCAAGAGTGGTTTAAAGTTCTAAGTGTGTGGAATTGTCCTCTGTGTAGGCGTTCCCTGTGTATCAAGCTATAAGTGGAGTTCTGCAGAGCTCAGTGGACGGATAAAAAGAAAGGTAACCTCTTGGTACTGTGGCTTGTTCCCCTTTTTGTGTTCCACCATACCCGTTGAGGGTGATGGTAGGAAGTGTGTATGAGTAGTGTAGAACAGCATGAGCATGCATATGCATTATCACAGTGGGTACTTATGTACCAGATCTCTGGCCAGTAGATATTTTTAGCCTTCGGGCAAGTGTTTCCGGACTGCCACTGGATAGGTCTCCGAGAGGGAGTTCCAGTTGACCCAGGGTCGTGGTGTGTTATCCGGATAGAAGCACACTAGGTTGTCTCGGGTGTATATGGTTGGAAGGGGTACCTTGGTGGGTTGTTCTATGAACACGCCAGGGGTAGTACCCATAGGCGTATAGCCGAGGACATGGTGTGGTATTGGTAGCTACCATCCCGCATGTCGTAGTTGTTTCTGATATTTCCCCCTTTCTCTAAATCCCTTGCTTTATCCCGTTTTATAACAGTGGTGTTGTTTTTATATTATTGATATACATCGAAGTGAACCATTGGGCGGAGTTTTCTCCAGAACCTCTTGGTTACTGAGATATATCCGTATATCTCACCCCGTCTCGGGGCATTATTTCAGGATGTACCAGTGGATATGGAGCAGCGGGCAAGAAGCCCGCATGATGACGAGTGGAGCAGTGGTGCATAGTTTAGCTATCATGTCATTTTAGTTTATTGATTTATTTGGCAAGTGAAGTGTAATATGTAAATATTTGTAGTTTAAAGTTAAAGTTGTAAATGTAAATGTAATCCAGTGTTTTAAATGTACCATGGATGTATGTAATATGATGGAAGGGCTCAAAATTTTCTAAAGTATTGTTTCCACCTATAACTAGTTAATGTTATTTAATTTAATATTATTAAATATTACATAATCATAAAATTATTAAATGTAAAGAGAGAAACACAATGAGAGAGAAAAGGAAAACGAGGAAGAGAGAGTGAGAAACACGATGAGAGAGAAAAGGAAAATGAGAGAGTGAGAGGGAGAGCGAGAGAGGGTTGGGGGGTTGTGGTTATATAGGCCGGTGAAAGAAGCCTTTCCACCAAGTTCGCTGACTACCCAGCGAATTTGGTGCATGTCTGTCATGTGTCATGTTAGCCGTTACACGTAATTCATTGCATTGTACAGCGAATTTCATTGCATGTTTGTCATGTGTCTTGCCAGGTGGGAACGTGTAGGGGCATTAGTGTTTACCAGGAACGTGACATATCAGCAAATTGAGTTCATTACAATGTCCAAGAAATTTATCCATATAGCATATTGAAAAATAATACTGTTAGCGTGATATTTAGATAAAATAAAGAAGAAGACAATAGTAATACTTTGGTCATTCTTCCAAAAGTAACTTGAAGGTACAAAATCCGACATAATCCGAAATATTGACTTGGGTAAAGGCATAAATGAGTTTGACATAGGTAATGTTCCGTGTATAATTCTTGGCCGTAAGTTTACAAGTTAGCATCTTCTCTCCATCAAAACACGGTTCGCTGGGCAAGTGGGTCACTTGGCTCCACTTGAGAAGGTTGCCAATTATTCCCTTCCTCATTCACATCCCAAAATTATTTTTTTCTTTTATACATCAAAGGTAAGGGATGCACTTGACACCTATTGCTTTCACAAAAAAGTTATAAAGGAAATTCTCTTTTATTCTTTTTTCTATATTTTCACTTATAAATAGTGGGATTTGATTTTCTCATATTAAATGAAAATTCAATTCTCATATTATGACTCAACTAGTGGTGGGTCCCATATTTATTAAAAAAAAAAAGAAAAAAACTTTGCATGTAAATCGAAGGGTCAGAACATTAGAGTTCAATTCTCATTCCCATAATAGTATCCGTATTACTAAAAAAAAAAAAGTACAGATACTCTTAATCTATAAAAAAATCACTAAAATTGATATAGTGGTAAAGGATTTAGGTAGTCTACCTGTGGTCATGAGTTGAAAAAGAATAAAAAAATAAAACACATTAATTAATAAATTAAATTGAAAAACTCCATAGTGACACCTCAGCATCTTGAACGTCCATGTCAGGATATTCATACTCAAACCCCAAGCTATGTGTTGGGGACATGAGTGGCATATTTCTTAACAACTCTGGCATCTCCAACACTGTCTCCTCTTCCTCCTCCGTGGTTGCCACCGCCTCAACACTCTCATTCCGCGGTGGCCGGAAAGCCTCTGCTGCTTCCGCCGCAACTTTTTGAATATCCTTAGCCTCGGCTGTGGCAGGGACAGGAAGCCGCCATGCAGAGTCAGCAAAGTTAAGACAAGCAGACCGGCCCCTCAGAGCCATGGCGGCCACGTCGTGTGCACGCGCTGCCATCTCCACCGTGGGAAAAGTCCCTAGCCAAATCCTTTTCTGCTTGTTTGGCTCTCTCACTTCACAAACCCACTTATCTGAGCTCTTCCTCCTCACGCCCCTATACACAGGGTGGCGAGTCTCCTTGTACTTCTTCCTCCCCGCACGCTTCTTCGGGTTCCTCGCCGCCAGCAGCACCTCCTCGTCGGAAAATGTCACCCCACCAGAGGTTCCGGACACCGGCGATGATGTATCAAATGAAGAAGAAAGTTCTGAGGAAATGGGGTGTGGGTTGGAAGAAGGGTTGAAGTTAAACATGATGAGAAGTTATGTTTTTTTTTAGTTGTGGCAGTGAAGTAGTTATATATATAGGTTTTGTTTTGGTTTACGTGTTGGTGCTTTTGGTGTTAAGAAAATATCTATTAAAGTGTATGGTGGGGTTGGAAGAAAGAGGCACCACAAAGATAAGAGTGTGTGAGTGTGTGTCTGTGTGTGTGAGTGAGAGTGAGAGTGAGAAACTGAGTGTGAAAGAACTATATAAATCCAGCTGGTTGGTTAGATGGTTAGTGGTTGGGTTCTGACTGATTCTCAAAGGGAAAAGAGTTTGGAAGAGAGTGAGAAGTGGAATTGAATATGTCATGACGTGTATTTGTGAGAGTCAATGGATTTAAGGATTTTGGGTTAGAGTTTTTTTTTTTAATCAATTCAATTTAATATGCTGTTAGATTGGGGTGATTCTTTTAAGATCATTTTTTCCTGATATATATAGAGCTAGAGAGGAGTTAGGAGGGACTGTTGCTCCTTCAATTTTATCAAATATTTGTTTTAAATTATATTCAGATTTAAAAAAATAAATAATGTAACATAAATTCATCTCTTTCATCCTTATTATCCTTGTGTTTAAAAATAAAAAACTTGAAGAGCTCTTCAAATCTAATCACGAATCAACTCATGTTATGCTATCCGCCAAACTTAGTATGAATTTTGAATTCTCGTGTTATAGAGATAAAAAATATATGGGACATGTATTTTAGGAAAAATTATGTGTAGGACCCATGTTGGCATGAAAATCGAATGGTGTGTAGGAAAATTCAAATTCTCATATTAAATGAGAATTATAAAACCCATTTTGAATTTATTGTTTTCTCTCAAATTTCTTTGGATTATAAATAGTGAAAGATATGTATTATTTTAAAGGATATAAAGTTGTGTCATTTTAAGTGAGAAAAAGAGATAAATAATGAAAAAGAGTGTGGAATTTTTTTTAAAAAAATATGAATCTCATCTCTTTGTGATAATAAAAAAATGGGAAAAATAAATCTTATGTCGTAGGAAAATTCAAATCTCATATCATAGATATATGAAGTGTGAGACCCACCTATTTAAAAAAATAAAAAAATAAAAAAATGAGTGACACACTCTTTTATGGTGAGTATATGAAAAATTTATTTTCTCATACAATATCAGAAAAACAAACCCCTACAAAAATTTAAGATGTATGATTTGAAATGAGATATATTTTTTCTTATAAATATTGGTCAGAGTTTTTTTTTTGATTTGAAATTTAGTACAGGAAGTGTGACATAAAGTAGGGAATTGTGTCGGTACCAAAAGAAGCCAACACGCCCAATTTTCTACTTCAATTATTGATTATGTAAAGTTTATTGAGTTGCTTTCCATTTGTAAGCCGGATTTGAGAAGGTAAAGTAATGCTTCTTGGATAACCGAGTTTGGATAAAGACAACACGTGTTGGTGTTTCACAACCACATGCTAGATAAGCGCGTTTTTTTTCCCTTATTGGTATATTCCCTGGAGTCCATCCATAATGCCAATTAAGGATACTATCCAAAAAGCATTAACCTAATAAAATTTTAAGTTGGTTTTTCTTTTCTAGATAAAGTAGATGTATTTTTTATAAAAGACAATTCTATTCGAGATGGATTTAAATGAAGATTTTGAATCCCTTTCAAAGATGGTATAGGAGATGATTGAACATATATTCTCACCACACTTGCTTAACTTCTATGTATCAACTGAGTTAACATTATTTGATATTGGTATTTCGAGTTGGTTTCAATATTAATAGTTTGTTGGACTTTCTCCTTCAATGCTAAGCTCAAGCCCATTGAGGGGTTTCCTAAAAACCCTAAACCCTAGATCCCACCTCCTCTATATATTCATTAGTTGTGGGTGAATGTTAGGTCACTAGAGAGAAGTTTATTTGAGAGATTTGTGAGCAAAGCTTCTTGCTTTGTATTTGAGAGATCTCTAGAGAGAGTTTAAGTGAAGCATCTCTAGGGTATACCGCCACATTGGTTTATTTTGATTATCACAATTGTTGGTAAGGTTGTGTTAACCGCCACATTGGTGTATTTTGATTCTTTATATCCATTATTTTCATAATGGACGTTTGATCTGGACTAGATCCCGTGGGTTTTTACTTCTTCATTGGAGATGGTTTTCCCACGTTAAAATCTGCTTGTGTTCTTTTCTCTCTCTCCTTCTCTCTCTCTTTCTCTCTCTCTCTCTATCTCTCTCTCTCTCTCTCTCTCTCTCTCCTGTTTTGTGGATTTTTCATTTTTCCGCTGTGCTTCTCGACCTGGTGAAGTTCAGGCCGAGGTGAAGTTCAGGCTGAGGTAATTGCCGAGATTCGAGATCCAGGATCTTGTTGATTGACTTCGGCGAAAAGGCTGCTTAGCTGAGCTTGAGGGAACCGAGTTCCCAACAGTGGTATCAGAGCCCGAGTTCGACGGGTTCTGAGGGAGACAAGATGGAGACTAGTGGCATAACCCATGATGGAGATATGTTCAAGCTGACCGCAGACAATTTCACGTATTGGAGACTGATGATGGAAGATAATCTCTACTGCAAAGATTTGCATGAGCCCATTATCCTTGATGAGAGACCGGCAGGCAAGACCGATAAGGAGTGGAAGATTCAGAGTCATAAGACGGTAGCTACAATTAGAAAATACATAGACAAGAGCCTCTTTGAGCACGTGTCCGAGTTCACGAACGCGTATTGTAACACCCCGTGTTAACTCGTTTTGTTAACGTGTCATCGTATTAAGCCACGCTTAGTTAAAAATTGCGGAATATCTTTTTCTTTTCAATTATGATGTCAATATCATTACCAAGTTAAATTACTTAATTCATTTTCATAAAAACACTGCCTGCATGTAAATTGTAAAGACAACTAACTGAAATACCTCAATATATAAATAAAAGTGTGTATCTAAGTCCCGGAACTACAACACGTAGCCCGAACAATATCCTGATACATTATTACAACCAACGTCTGAAAACATAAAGACAAGTCAATCTGGCATGGACAATCCCCATGCTCACCAAATAAGGCAACAAAGCCCAACAACAGTCTCAACAGCAACAACATAATCATAAATGAAGCTAAACATAATAGCAACAGGCATATCCAGCAGTCAACATGTCAGCATAAAGCATATATAATCAACTAAGCTCTGGCTTCCCGCCGCCAGAGGCATCAGCCCCCAAATTACCCGAACCTGAAATAAGCGTCCCCAAACGTGGTGTGAGATCTCTAAACAAGAAATCTCAGTAAGACAAGGGATCCTTAAGGATCTTCCACCCAAGCTCACTTACATGTGCAAATATAAGTTCAAAAGGAAGTTTAACAGTATAAGTTCCAAAATAGTGCAATGCAGAAAATAATCATGTCATGCGTGATATAACAATTCTACTGATCAGAGAAGTGCAGGAATCCATATAAACCCACACAGTACTAGCCATTGCTGTACTCACCCACAGGACCACTGATGTGCCTCTGGCAAGTGTGATTTTTCTGTGATAAAATTGACAAGAATTGAGTCATAAGAGAGCAAATTAAATACATATTGGCTAATTATATTGATTCTTTGAATGTCACTAATATTCACCTTTTAATTGTATTTTTACAGGGAAAATAAATGAAGAATTACAAAAAAACCTGTTAATGCAATTTTCCACGGTTATAGCACACTATGAGTTCTAAGCATGGCGCGGGTCAGCACCAAAATGGCACAAAACCGCACCAGATTACGAACTTTGGAGCGAGGACATCAAAGTGGCGCGAGGTAGCAACAAAGTGGCGCTCCTCAGCGCAGCAAGACAGAACCTTGGCGCAACCTAGCGCCCACTCATGAAGAAACTGGCGCTGGTCAGCGCAATATCACAGAAGGTTGGCGCAACCTAGCGCCCATTTACAAAAGAAAGCGGCGCTTCTCAGCGCAATAACACAGAAGGTTGGCGCAAGGGAGCGCCAATTTACAAAGGAAATGGCGCAAGCTAGCGCCGCAAGACAGTGCACTGGCGCTAGCTAGCGCCTAAAAGTCAAGGGAGTTGGCGCTAGTTAGCGCCAATGAATAGTAAAAGTGGCGCTAACTAGCGCCATATATATTGACAAAGTGGCGCCAACCAGCGCCAATGAATAGTGAAAGTGGCGCTAGTTAGCGCCAATGAATAGTGAAAGTGGCGCTAGTTAGCGCCAATGAATAGTGAAAGTGGCGCTAACTAGCGCCATTTGTGCGCCAATTCGGCGCCAACCAGCGCGGGTTTGCGGGAACAGATCTCCGTCTTTTCTGAGGGCATTTTTGGAAGGAGAAGAGAATATTATAAATGTGACATTTGCTGAATTAGGTCAGCAGATTTGGCAGATCTGAAAAAAGGAAAAAACACAGAGACAGGATTCAAGGACAGATCTGGAGATTGGAGGAGAAGAGCACTGGAGTTGTTCTTTGTTCTTCATCTACATCTAGTATTTCTTTATCTTTTATTTTTAGTTTATGTTGAATTTTAGATCAGCGATCATGATGTTGATCGGCTAGATCATTTTTATTGTAGTCAGGCTCACGATCCATATGTGAACCCTTGACATGAAGGATTGATTTGTGATTTTTAAATTTATATAATTATCTTTATCTTTACTCTGTGCGAATTTTATATTCCCTTTATTAGAATTGATCAATCTGATAGTTGGGGATATTCTGAGGATCAAAATCCTAGATAGGAATATTGGGGTTTTGATCTCGAAAGGGGGTAAGATAACAATCTGTATGCGTGCTAGGAATAGACGTGTATACGATTGCAGATGCTTAAATTATCACGCCCATTGCTTGATCCCATGAGAAACATTGCAAGGAATTGGGGTTTCTCATGGGATTAAAGGGTTAACCCTGCAAGGAATTGAGGGTTAACTATTAAATCTTTTAGATGATAATTTATCTGAGTGATTATATAAATGATTTTTATAAATCAATCCGGAGTAAAAAGCGGGGATCATTTGGTGAATGAACCCTGGCTACAATACTTTTCTCATATTTTTCTAAAAATCAATTTTCAATTGTATTGTTTTCTTTTTCAATTCAAAAACACAAAAACAAGTATTTATTTTTAATTTCACTCAATTTGACAATATTTGTCACACAAACCCTATTTGAAAAACTTCCATTCTTAAAGAAAAATTTTACTTGATATTAGATCTAATCCCTGTGGAGACGAACTGTATTTATCACTTTATTACTTGTGCGATCGGTACACTTGCCGGAGTGCATCAAGTTTTTGGCGCCGTTGCCGGGGATTAGCGTTTCTGATATCATATAATCTTGATCTTTAGGATTGGATTTGTGAATATTTGTGAATATTTTTATTTTCTTTATTTATTTATTTTTTTATTTATTTATTTGAACAGTGCTACTGATCTCTTTTCTGAAGTTGTATGCGAGGTACTCTTCCAGAATTTTCACTTAATTTGGAGATCACTAAAGCAGAAAAGAGGAACAGAAAACTTGCTCGGAAAAAGCTTGCATTTAACGAGTTGGGAATTCTGTTCGAAAAAGCAAAAACAATGGCTGGGCACAATGATGAAGTGGACAATCCACTCATGGATACAATCCTCACACCAGCATTCAACAGACCTAATTCAAGCATTATTCATCCAGAAACGGGCAACAATTGGGAGCTCAAATCTGCCAATATTCAATTGGTAGAGCGAGCTCAGTTTGGCGGAGAGGCAGATGAGGACCCTCACAGGTTCATTGACAGATTTCTGATGATCTGTGACTCAACCAAGCACCCCCAGGTGTCCAATGATGCAGTCAGGCTGAGACTGTTTCCCTTTGCTCTTAAAGGGAAGGCTTTGAATTGGTTGGAAAGGCAACCAGCAAGAAGTATTCCATCATGGGAGAGTCTTTCAAATAAATTCTTTGCT